>JBBPQN010000216.1:0-21239 GCA_038092575.1 Boletus subluridellus | reverse complement strand
TGCTTATTCTCTATAGGACCTACTGTTACATTGATTGATCTCTTGGACTAGGATGACAGTCTTCAACCACTGTTGTCAAGCTGCCTGACATGCAACTTTGTTGACAGTCTGATGCTTATTCTCTATAGGACCTACCATTATAATGATTGATGCTACTTCCCCTCTTGGACCAGGTCGTTAGTCCTTGTCCATGTTCATCGAGTTGTGTGACATGTCACATTGCTGACAGCCCGACATTTATTCTCTATAAGATCTATGGTTATAATGGGTGTATAAGGCCATATCATATTAGCTTGCTCTTATTTCTAATATACAACTTGGTCATCTTGACAAGGTACTATAAGCCCTTATAAGAAATCCTGGAATCTTGTGATGCGAGTGAGCTAGACCAACTGACGGTGTTCATCACTTACAGAGGTGCAGATGACGTCCCACCACGGCATACACGTGAACAAGTCAGGATAATGAAGACCTGGGATCCCAATGCGGATGTGACGTGCACGCATCCACCCTATGACTCTCGCATTAACTCCATTGCGAGAAGCTCCTTTCTTCTGATTTTCTTGACACCATTTGATTGATGGGCAGGTACCACGAAGATCCCAGATGGCCTCATTAGTACTTTGATATCTTGTTCAATGAACACATACAGGCATTTCTAAATCAGGTGTACTTTTCTTCGTCTTCACCACACTCGGTGGGGGAGACACCATGCACCCATGGACTTGTACCAACCCGTTAGCAACCGTAACAAATCACTTCCACGCGCCGTCCCAGCTCAGCCCTCCGCATCGCACACGCCCTCTACTTATTCCACGTGCTCGATGCCCAGATCGTCAGCACTGCTTTGCAAGAAAAAACAATTAAAAACCTTACCCGAAGGTGGCCGGTTGAAGCATGTCACACCGAGATGCCATGCCTCATTGACATATGTCCAGGTTCCCCCAGCGTGTTTGAGCCAGCGTTGAATAAGGGGTGTCTTGGTGCACCCGATGACGACTAGGTTTCCCACGTCGATACCAATTGCTGCGTGTGTTGTCTTAACCTCGGAGACACTGACAATCTGCATGTCGAACAAGTGGAGGGCGTGAGGGATGGGACAAGCAAGGTGAGTGGCGCGTTTGTGGAGAGAATCAATTGGAGGCGCTGGGGCGGCATGCGGAAGCGAAGTGTTGTGGTCACTAATAGGTCGATACATGGGAGAATCTGTGGGCGGGCCATGCAGTTCAAAATAAGCAGAGCTCACAGTTCCATACCGTCCAAGGTGACTTGTGGAGGAAGCCTGCGGCATTGGTGTCCCTCATGAACCACATCATATCGTCCAAGTCGCTGAGGCCGACTGAAATATCATTGCTATTGATTGCAAGTATCGTTGCTTTCTTCATGTCATCGTGAGGAGCAGCCCAGACGTCCGAGTCGAGTGAGAATACCAAAACATTCGTCGTCCATACCGACACATGTCCATCGGGGGTCATCGTCACTTGGGGCCGACCCAACCTAGACACTCACATCAATGGAAAGGGTCGGTTGCATAACGAGCATATGGGGTACTCACAATCCAGGGGTCGTTGGTGCATGGATTTGCCATCCATCCAGCGATCCACTCTCAGCCAGGATTGCAACCGTGAGGGTGAAGCTGGTTATCTTGGATTCCTGGTCTGTAAGTCCATGGGGGCATGGTGCTTCCCCCACCGAGCGTGGCAATGATGAAGAAAAGTACACCCGATTTAGAAATGCCTGCATGCGTTCGTTGAACAAGATATCAAAGTACCAATGATGGCCATCCGGGATCTTCATGATACCTGCCCATGAATCAAATGGTGCCAGGAAAATCAGGAAAAAGGAACATCTCGCAATAGATAATGTGAGAGTCATGGAGTGGATGCATGCATGTCACATCTGCATTGGGATCCTGGCAGGTCTTCAGTATCCCAGCTTGTTCACATGTATGCCATGGCAGGATGTTGTTGTCTCTGCTTCTGTGGACGATGAACACCGTCAGTTGGTCTACTAGTAGCTCACTCTGAAATTCGAAGATGAATCAAACACAAAACATGTCAAGTGTCCTATGTCCCATGTCCCATTCCATCCCTGTTCTCTCCCTTTGAGCATTCAGGCGACTCACCCATGTAAGGCTAACACAGGCTTGCCAACCAAGTTCCCCCAAAACAAATCATTGTCATCTGGTGTGAGTGAACTATCGAGGACAGCACGCAACACAGGATCGACAAAGTGTGCAAAACAACTCATACACCACGGGACATAGGCTTATGATTTGACGTATCCGGCCACCAGAATGATTATAGTATGGAAAGGATGTAAGGCGAGATTCAGTATGGACCCTTTTGAGGGGGTGAGAGGGGGTGGAGAGAGAACTCACCGGTGCATACACGATCGGGCCATCTACTTCCCATGCACCATGTGCCTTGTTCACCATTCAAGTGGCCCATGAGGACGACGTGGGTATTGGTATCAAAGCCCCACTTGGCCACATCTTCCAGAACTAGAACTAGGTAGAATGCACGAGAGGGCAGAGTCATTACAACAATATCACTAGCATTACATTAGCTTATATAACATGGTAAATGTGATCAATGTCACACTGGAATGCAGGTGAGAGCAAGGCCTTGTAAGGGCTTATAAGACCTTTGCATCCAATCTCGGGCAGATAATTATTGTAGCATTATTGATACCAAATATATAATCTGGCGGGGCTTTGGTAGGATGCCTGTCCACTCGTTTTGATTTGGTAGTTGTGGGCAATGGTTTTTACTTGAAATTTAGTCCATGATAAGATGTAATGATATGATGGGACTATCAAAAGGGGTCACAAGGCCTTGCGAAATGATGTCATTATTTTAAGTGTGTACCACCTGCGCATCTTGCAGGCCATCACTCCAACGTTTATTTTCCTGGTCGTTGACAATGACCTTGCAAGGTAACTTGACTGTTTACTGGGGAGTGCCACCTATGATGCTCCATCGTGGACAAAAATCAGCACATTTTTTTTAGCCATCGTGTTTCTTTTTTCTGTCTTGCACGCCATCCGGGAAAAAAAATATAGGTGGACATGGTTTTTATCCTGTAGTTCAAAATGTATCATATCAATGTACTGTCATAAGTACTGGTAGTCTAGACAAATATGTGAGAATGCTAGTGCATAGACTAGTTATAGAGAGGTGGGGCTGCTGATGTACCATGTTGATGGAGTTGTGCAACAAAGACTTGGAGAGAGAGCGACATACATACTGTTCCTTCCAAAATTTGCGCAATTCCTCCATGGCTTGGGCTGCATCATGCATGCACGCAAAGAAACCCACCACTTAAATTCTGACAGAGAATCAGTAAAATAATCAGATGTCAAGGTAGGACATACTAGAAACAAGTATCAAAATCACAGTCGTTGGAGGAATCACTCCCACCGCTATCGATGTCCTTGTCCTCCTCATCCCACTCCTCCTCTTCACTAATATTTTGTAAAACTCCACTCAAACCTACCTCCTCCATCTCGACAATGTCTTCTTCGTCGTTGTCAATGGGTATGTTCTCATTAACTAGTCCATGGTCATGTCTTGTTAAATGCATAGCATCATGACCAACCCCAATTCCTGCATAGCATGCAAACATATCTTGGTCGACAAAACTAAATCTATTAGTATGCACTTGGTTAACATGGTGAATAAAATTGTACATACATATTCACATAATATGCCGCCCAGTCGTCAGTTTCACTGGGCAGTCTCACAGCCGATGTGCCCCTTTGTAAGAGTCAATCGGTGCACCCATCCGTGAATGCTGGAATGAGGTGACACCCATGGATCACCAGAGAAGGATCCAAAAACCCGAATGTGGGGCTATCTCCCATATCGGGTACAAATCCAACCTTTGGAAGGGCACCCTGCCTGAACCCCCACCTATGGTCCGGATCAATCCCTAGCCAACGGACCCAAAGGATGTCCAACATTTCCCATGGACGACTAACACCACCAGGACAGAAGTGGACCTGGACGTGGAATGCTTTGATCAGCTGACAGTACCAAAATGGATGACACTTGGAGTCATCTTCCCTCGACAGCATCATGAGGAAAGAATTTCGGTTGGGTCATAGGCAATCATGGCCCCTCTGAATATCGTAGCCAGTGTAGTTGATACAAAGTATTTTGGATTCCACGATGCGGTCAGTGGTGAGGAGATGTAATTCATTGTGCTGTTCTGGAGGGAATGACCTCTCATCGCCATCATAGTCAAGTTTGAGTAGTCTCAATAGCATATGGTCCTTCAGGCTTGACAAGAAATCCAACTGGGAGGCTTATAAGTATGTGCAGGCGGAATACAATAATCACTCACCTTGATAGCAGGGTCGTGAACATGATTAGCAAGAAACGACGAGAGACTGAAGACATTGTCTTTTCGTGCCTGGTTGGTCATGGAGTGATGCAACATCAGCAATGCATCAATCCCTCGCAGACCTGCATCAGCCCATTCATCCACGTCCTGTTGTCGTCTCAGGAGAGTGTGACAGCGCTCCTGCCTTGCAAATTGCTCTTCAACATCTTTCTTGTTCGAGGAACTATACATCTTCTTGATCAGCTGATGCGCCAGCTTGCCCTATGAAAATGATCATATCGTTGTTATGTTCTAAGTAGAAAACAAACAAGACAACTGACGACCTGGGTAGTGAATGAGTCAGTTGTGCCAAACATCCAGATCATTCTGTCATAGTCACCAAGGGCGTGAAATTTGTAGGTGTTGAGATTGAATGTCTTTGGGAGCGAAGCTGAACGCGATTCTTTCTTTCGGTGGCCAGCTTGGAGATCAGCCATTTCCTTCCTCTGTCTCTGGGCAGCTTCTGTGGGTAGTTCATGAGTATGAAATGTGGGACAAGTGTCTCATTGAAAATGGCGCAACTGATCTCCAAGATGCCATAATGACTGTTGAAGCAGTATAAGGGAGTTGTCGGTGTGAATTTGCAGCTTGGCCAGTGCATGCCATTCAGAGAGGCGAAAAAGGAGGCATTGCACAGTCGAGTCATGGGGAGGAGGGAAAAGCCCTTCGAACACGGGCATGGAACACTACAGTGGAACTTGTTGAGCACTGGCAGTCATGCAGGAACCACCCGAAATGCAATACCTGGAGTACTTGCTCGAAAAACCATGCAGGTCGCTGGCTGGTATCAGCCACGTCAGGAGGGAAACGACAGATTGAGTTCATACCAAACAGTGATATTTTTGTGAACCTACCAGAGTGCCTGTCAGTGAGAGGATTGCAAGATCATCATGGATCTCACCGTTCATTGAGTATGTCAATCCGACGAGGATCAACAGCATGAATTATTTGGAGGAGGTGCTTCAGAATGGACTTGAGGACGCCGAGCTCAAACTCATGCAGTAAATCTACCACTAAGATCGGGAACAGTTCGAACCCCAAGGGTGACAGTCGCTCGCAAAAAGAGTTCTGCGAGGCACCATGAGGTCAGCGTCAGAGGATCACCAGATGAAAAAGAGGATTCTTACCAGAGTTGGAACAAGGGATTCATCTTTGAGGATAGATTCCACTGTTGTGCCTTTCAAAGGCCTACCAAACATGTAAATTGCCTGTCAAGCGAGATTGATCTTGTCTTGTAAATAAGTTCTAACCCGAGAGATTCTGGCAGTAATGTCTCAAATGAAACCTGTGCAGTGGAACTTTGATTTTGGGATCAGGCAGTGAGGACAAGGGCAGTTGCCTTTGTCTCTGATGGCTGCAAGAAGGACCCTTCAAGCTTTTCAGTACCCAGTCAATAATGAGACTGATTGACTTACTTTTCTGGATAGTCAGCAGAATAAGTAAAAATCCTGGGGTATACTCTCCTGGTGACCCCATCGAAGCATTTAACAATGATGCCATTCTTATAAGCCTCAACAAAATCATCATCAAGTAACACCCTCCAGACAGCATGAACAAGTTCACGCTTGCAGTGAGTGAGCAGATCACGGTTGTGTTTCTTGCCAGAGACGGAGGATAAAACCATTTTGATAGACTCCGGAAGCTGAAGAATGTGATGAGCTTCAGAGTGGGGTGAGAAATGAATTTGACTTACCTTGGGGATGAATGTGATCGGATGACAGCACCCAGACTGTGGGTCAGCATGAGCATATTTGGAGAGGTTACCGAAGAAAAGATAAACGGGCCATGCGGACACATGACCCATCTGAGCGAGTCGAGTCGAATCAGACCAGAACATGAGCCCTGCAATCACCCTTTCCAATTTGCAGCCGTCATCTCTTCTTTGCTTCATTATTTCATCATGGGCTTGGTTCCAGGTATCGGATGCATACAGTTCATCATACACACATTGCTCATGACCAATGATGGGGGATTTCCAGATCCACTTGAATGGGGTCAGATGGAAAGCCTTCGATGGAGCCTCCGTGAACACCGCTCGCACCACATCAAGGATGGGTCTGTAGATAAAACTGTCAACAGTGAACGTCTGACCATTACCTTCCTTCTTTTTTTCTCTCGTAGGTACCGATATGTCAACGGACGTGCATTTCCACTGGTCGATCCCAAAAGGATCTTCAGGAGAGAGCTCTTTCTCTGCAGCATCAAACCAAGCTGTCTCCCTGGAGGCGTTGAAGCCCGACAAGTCTCGAGGGTCAAAGTTGGGGGCTTGGAGAACTTCATGGACAAGGCATGTAACTTCTGAATGAGATTTCTGAGCGCCACCGGTGTTCTTCCACGTCATGAGCCGCCAGATCGACATGTTGGACCAAGGCCAAGGTGGCGAGTGGTCATTGTGCTCTCCTGGTGCAGAGTTATGGATGGTGGGGTTGCGTGGTTCAGTCAACTCATCACAGGAGAGGAATGAATCAGGATCATGAGATGGGCGATGTTGGTATGCACGTGTAATGCCGAATTTATTGAACTGAGTACAAAAGGAATCGAATACGTGAAGAAAAACATGTGGAACGATGGAACTGGATGAGGTGGCAGGCTGTGGGTCAACTGCTGGTAATGGCAGCTCGGGAAGCAGGTCTCGATACCTGGCAGGTAGTCGTTGATTGCACAGAGGAAGGGGCTGCTCAAGGCATACGACATCAGGGGCATTGGATGTGGGTGGCATGGAGGATGAAGTAGGGGGGTCAGCTATGGACTGGGTAGAAGTTGAAGCGGGGGGATTGGGTATGGTCCGTGTAGAAGCGGGTGCGTCTTGGATATTTGAGCGTGAAGATTGAAAGGAAGCATCCTGGAAGAAAGGGAAAACGGTTGGAGCAATCAGAAAATTTAGCAACAATCATGCACTCGCCTCATTGAACAAGCCCAAAGTACTGACATCTGAGTGCCGTCGAGAGACCGGTTGTCCAATGCCCTGAAACCCAAGTTTGATGAGTGCCGCAAAAGAGATATGCATTGACAACATGCACCTGTAACTCATCAGTACCCACTCTGACTTGTTTATTCGGAGGCTTGATGATGGTGCTGAGCAACGTTGTGTTCAGTCATGCCAAATGCTCAGCTTGTGCTGCCCGATAGATGGGACACGAATTTTGATGTTGCATCAAACCCCTTTGGGATGAGGATGTGCGAGTGCAATCTGAGTGACACCTGAAGACAGACATCAGCATTATATACTGAGACCAAGGAGTGGGAGATCCCTGGGACCCGACTCCCACAATACTAGGGAGTCACTTGCCATGGGAAAACGTCTGGGAATGCACATTGGCAACTTGCACCTACGAGCTAAGCCCATCTGCCAAAAAAAAACCCGATGATCAGCTCCGATCTCAAGATCTCACTCACCAAACCACATAACCATCGAAACTCACCGCATCAACGAGCTACTGCGACAAGCACCGATTCCTTGTCTGGGTCAGCAGCCCTCTTGTTTCCCTTTCCTTTGGTAGTTGTGGTCATGGGTTGAAGGGGATCTTGCTGGTGTTGTTGTGCTCTGGGTTGGGATCTAGGGGTGTTGTGGTGGGATGAGATCAAGATACAAAGTCCGCTTCATGTGTCATTGCACAGGATGAGTATTACCTTGCTGGTAGCAAGGTCATATGATGCAGTTTTCATCTGCCAATAATCAACACTCGCAAATACCCCCTATTTCCAGTTGCAAGTCACAGTCGATGGATTGTAGCTAACCAAATGCTTCATGTTACATGGTTTGAACACCTTTGAGAGTGACTTACAGTAGCCTCCTTACAAGTCCCGCTACAACTATTAAACACTTTGGAGAGTAGCTTGCAGTCAATTGGCTTCTTTGACAGTGTAGTCGAGAACACTGTCTGGTACTGCACTGGGGGGGGGTTCAATCAAAATCAGTTGCATCTTCTTCCAGCAAGGTCTGTGTTGGCACAGCCGACCCTAGTCCATATTAGGAAACATACATGATGCAGCCACATTGCCCCTACATGGTTGCTCCAGGAAACCACAATGCAAGTCTTCCAAGTCCCTTCTCATCCCCTCGCCCATCCTTGTGCTCACTATGTGCATCCCCACAGGCCAACTGTGACAATGGGTAAGCCTCACATACGTGTGTGTACTAACCACTCAAGATTCGACCCAGCGTAACTCATTGTGGAACCATGGATACCGTCCACAACATCACCTACACCACTTCCATTTGTATTCCAGGCCAAATGAACTCTACCAGTTACAGTGAGTCCAACCATCGCCGTCCCCTCTCCTTGTGAGCGAATTCATTTCCCATTCCACAGTCAACCACTACAGGATGCCCTCTAGCAAATCCGGCAGCCTCAGCGATTTCTGGTACTTCTTCAACTACGGCCTCGCTCACTTCATTGTTCTTGACAACAAAACTGACTTCCCCGTCAGTCTCCAATCATCAGATGAAATGGGGGGCTTCGATGCTGACATGAACAGCAGTCCATTTGGATACCCGAACCAGCAGTATGACTGTACAAGTGGTTCAAGAACAATCTTGCCTCTGTTGAGCGCGAAATGATGCCTCGGGTGATCGTCGGTCTTCATCAGCTGTGGTACATTGCCACCAAGAATACCTCATCGAGGCTTGACCTGTCAGCAGGCATTCAAGCTGTTGATGATCAAGTATGGCATCAACCTGTACACACTAGGACACGTTCACGTGAGTTTTTTCTTTCTTTTTTCGTTGCCACAGTGTTTTCACCGACGATGTTCTGACCATCCACAGGCCCACAAGTGGAATGCTCCAATTGCCAACCGTACGTACCCAGCCTTACCACCAACCTACACATATGACGCCATATCCAAGCTTACTTGCTTTGTTGTTTCCAAGACACCGTCGATCCCACAGGACTGAACAACCCAACTGTCCCTTGGAGCATCGTCAATGGTGCTGCAGGTCACTACAACAGCCTCAACATGCTCTTGTTGCCCTCATACTACTCCAACAAGGCTTGGGACATGTGAGTTTATCCTCCACACATGGCATCTTTTTTTTTTGGCTTCCCTTGTTGGCATGATCTTTTCTTCATCTGTGATGGGTCATACACAGGTGCTGATGCACGACGTTGCTCATGCACACAGTGCCTATGGTTAGTCTCACCTGACGTTCCACAACTGAACGCATCTCATACACGAGTTCGTCACAAGCGCAAACAGAAGCATCCTCAATACTGCAACATTGTACAAGGTGCACGATTTTGGGAGGTCATCCACAAATCTTACAATCACTTTACATAACTTTTGGGCACTTTGGCAATTTCATAAAGTAATTCCATGAGCTAAAAAGCTGTCGAAGTCTATAAAGCACTAAAGTGCTATTTGCTCATCATGCTCAAAATTTCATAACGTACTAAAGTAACAAAGTTTAAGTACTATCGTATGGTTGGTTGCTGTGATAATATAGTATCCAACCGACAGCCAACCACAGGCCAACCATTGAATGATTGCATTGTTGTTGTTGTCCCAATCGCCCTTGGGGCATTCCCATATGCCATTTGCAGCTCTAGATGCATGCACATTGACCATCGCATATGTGCGCCAGTGTACAACGCGTTCACGTTCTTTGTCGACTCCTTCACCTAGTTTGACCACATTCCGCCTGTTCCCACCTGTGCATCATTGCCTTGTCTCTGCAGCCTGTCTGCCATGTCTGGAGTTCATTGGGGTCTGGGTCATCACATTTCGTTGTGTTCCTTGCCCTTGGACATCCCTACTTGATGGGGCTCACTTGGCTGTGGTGGACAGCATGGCTGGTTGTGATGGTGTATGGCTAGAAGTGGTATATCAAGACAGGCGATGGCGCCGTCGCTCCTGCACGCTCAGGGAGGATGGATGAGGGTAAGGACGAGGGCGAGGTCCTCGTCCTTATCTGAACTGCTGAATGGGTAGCAGGAGCAGCGATGGGGTTGAAGCGATGAGAACGGGGGGACGGAAGCGTATGGAATGCTGTGGACCAATGAGGGGGAGTGGATGCCACTGCTGTGGCTGCATCTGCCAGGAGTGGGGCCATTGGATGAGAGCTTGCCACTGCTGAGGTTGTAGATGGCAGGGAGGGGGAATGCCATTTTCGGGTGGGGTGTAGGAACAACCACGAGAGGCGGTGGCCATGGTGGAGACGCCGTAGAGGGACTGGGGTTACTTGAGGTAAGGTTCGAGGTTGGAGGGAGTCATAAGCGAAGGGGGCATGGGGCTGTGGGGTGGGACGAAAGAAGCATGTTTAAGGGCATTTGTGCCCACGGGAATGGAAATAGCCAAGGAAATTAAGATAAGGTGCTGTGGACGACGAGGGAGAGGAACTTGACGATGATATTTACGCTGAACTGAGGGATATGGTGTCCTTTAAAATACAGGCACAGGCGGGACTGGTGACTACACCCGAAAAGGGAAAGAGAGATGGCAGTCCTGAGAAAATGAGAAGTTGAATTTACAAATTGGGACACAGATTCTCAGGCCCTTCAGCAAGGTAATGTACTAGTTGGCGATCGATCAATCATTGATGATCATCCACTCCAACCACTAAAGGTAGCACCGGAATTCCAATGGAAAATTAGTGGGATCTAACACTTCATCTCCTTCCACTGAGTATGTGGGCCACTCCTGCTCGAGTGCTCTCTTTCTTTGACCATCCAACAGCAATTTCCAAGTGGCCTCCTGCCCTCCAATTCAACAAGGATGCTCATTTGAGCTCATCACACTTCATGGCCGAGCAACCTTGTGCCAGAATTACATCAATGTACTCCATGGTCATTGGACGTGCCATGGTAGTGACTGCGGTCCGATGTAAGTGTCATCCTGGACACATACAGGATCTTTACTTACTGTTGTTTTCCTTGTGCCATGCAATTATTCCTGCAGTATACTGCCAGAATGACCCATGCATCTCATAAGTCCAATAGTTGCTTTGAGTGAGCACGACTATTTGTGGATCGTCTAACCTGTGTGCCAGGAGGTTTCTGATGACATGGTCGCGAGGTTCAAAGTCTTGTCTCCAGAGTACAACAATTTGGAAGGTCGAGCAAGCAAGTACTTGATTCAAAGCGTCAGCAGAGGCACGGGACTGCCTCCAGGTCAGTGAGAGATGTGTCAGGTGAGACAGATGCCTAAGCCCCCTAGGAGCACTTTCCCAGTTCCAGGTCGTGGTCAGATCGAGGTGGGTGATACGGTCGAAGGCCCTCGTGTCAGGGAGATACGCGAAATGTACCCCAAACAATGCAGCAGGATCAACTGAGAGGTATCTGAGGTATGTAAGAGTGTTGAGGGCGTCAATCACTAGATTTGAGTGACCCCCCAGGCTATTACCTCCTGCCCGCAGGTTGAGGCTCACCAAGCGAGGACAAAGGCGGAGAAGCCTCGTGGTGGTACAAGGAAGGATTGCGATGCTAATGAAGAGCTCGAGGATGGTTTTCTGCTGCAAGGTGAGTGAGCGTATCACCCATTGAGCAGCGCCCTCCATATAAACGTTGATTTTTCTGTACAGTATCAGTTCCAGCCTTTGCAGAAATCAATGTAGAGCAATCAAGATAAGATAACCATTACTAACACTCACCACTTTTTCACTCGACGAGCCACCAGTATGTAGTTGTATAGCTCTTGTGGCTCCCTGCTTGCTAACAGAAAGATCATGGATTCCAGCTCATAGGGCAGAGCCACCCATCGAAGCTTTGATGCGGTGACCATCTGAAAAAGCGACCCGGAGCTGTGTGTGGTGGTGAGACGAAGTTTTTCAGTAAAAGGTTGGAAGAGCTTACATTTTTCAGCAAAGTGGAGGAAGGATTTATATTCGATGGACTTGGAGATCCACTGATACTTCTTGCCAGCGAGGCCGGTGGACCACAGTAGTAGCAAAAAAATGCTACTGTAAGAAGGTGTTGCTACCAGTAGTGGTCAGTAGCACTTGGCAGGCGCAGCCGCAAATCTTATCACTCTTTGATAACCAGTCAACTGCAGACCCGGAACAATCTGAACTTGCATACGAAGCAACTCAAAATACAATACATTCAAAACTAGTACTGATGGGTTTCAGGGAGCATGCTAGACAGTCCCTCCTCTACCTGAGAGTCCACATAAGTGGCATGGTAGTCTGCAGGCCACAAGTGAATGGGTATGGTGCCGAAGTTTGGCATTGGTAGTGGTTCTGCCTGCTAGGGAAGGGGAATGTAGATGGGTAGGACTTTTTTGGGCGACGGAGGTGAACGTTTGAGCGGGTCCAATTTTTTCCTGTTTGATCGCACATTCAGCCCAAACTTGTTGAATAGCAGTAGAATAACTTACAGTCCTTGAGTGTTGAGCCAGTTCATACGTAACTGGAAATCAGTACCAATGTCAGGATGATTGGTGTATTTGAGGACCGCAGTGTGGTATGCGTCGAAAATTGGGCTGTACTCTTCTCCGGTGAATGCTATGGTGTTCCCACTGTTGTGCTTGCGCCCTGTGGCAACATGTCGGGATGCACAGAGAAGCTGAAAGGCATTTAGCACCACACTCCGAGTGGAAAGAAATGTCTTACCACAGTAGCTGACAGCGCATACATTCGGGAGGGTGTTGTATGGTACGTAGATGCAAAATGCTTGACGGGAGAGGCATTACTCATGTACCAGAAATTGATGTGCAGTAATTCAAGGTGTGTATTCCCAAACCATCAGCAAACATTACCCTGTGTAAGCCATTGGTCAGAAATGGTCAAATATAATTAGGGTCGAGATGGACAAACCGCGGAATCATGTTGGTGTAAAAAAAATGATGGCCACTGGTGGTCCGATATCATCGTCAGGTGATTAATTTTCCACTCCTCATATCTGGCTGAGTTGGACATCAGTGCAGTATCATCTGTCTCAAAAAACCTTTCGGCGTATTCTTCAGCAGCTTCGACTAGTTTTGAGCGCACAAAACTCGGCTCCTTGATGATCTGCGATAGCAAGAGTTAGAAATGAGGAAGAAAAAAAAACATTAGCCTACCACTGTTTCCATGTCGGTATCAATTCGGACATCTAGCATACAATATTAGCATGTGGAACGTTGGAAACAGAACACTTACTTCCATGCAGGACTTTATTGGCTTCGTCGACCATTTCTTGTACCACATCCTGGTATGCGTCCCATGCCGAACAGCCAGAAGGCCAATCCAACCTGTTCACCATCTCGTTAGCCAGCGCATGCCGGGCAAACGCCAATATTTTTTGGGTTTCTGGTGGATAATATCGTAATGAAGTCGGGTCGACAGCCTTCTTGTGAGTTCCTCAGGGGGCACAGCATTTGACACTGTCACTTCCCTGTCCGAGAGATGTCCAAAGTGTTGAAGGACGCAATAATGAAGATGTACGAGATATGGATGCCAAAAATGGAGTGTTGCTGTGAGAGGATGGGATGGTATAAGGAGAATCCCGAAACTGGTGGTGCCGGTCCTGAGATGGCAATCTAGATATTCCTGGTTGCATCTGATGAGACACAAGAACACCTGTCTCAGGTCCTGAAACCTGTCTCCAAGTGAGTAAAAAAATATACAAACATTAATATTACAAATTACCTGGATCAATTCGGCAGCGTCTTGCAGCCACTGCTGTTGCTGGGTGGAAGAGGGACCAAGCCAAAGCCCAAATGGTAACGATGCAACCTGTGCATCAATGGGGCTGTAGTTCTCTGCTTGAAGGTTCATGAATAATTGATCCGGGGTGGGTTGGTTTGTATAGGCACTAGTCAGTGCTTGCAAACTGTGTGGGGCCATGGGGAACGAGAAGGCCAAAGTGGTTTGGTTGGCAGAATGATCAGAACTGAGGGGCGGTCCGTTGTAAGGAACTGGCTGGAATGATGAAAGAGAGTGATTTGTTGGTAGACCATGGTAATCGCCATCGGTGACAGCTTGGTCTTGTCCATGAGCATGGTAGTGGGGACGGCGGGACATGGGGGCTTGAGACTTGACGAAAGGAAATCTATGGCAAAAAAATACTTAGTAATTGACCTTTATATGCAAAAACATGCATACAGTTTCACGGTGAGATAAACAAGGGTTACCAACCCAAGGTGTCACTAACACCAAGAACAGGGGTTTCGTGCTGAGAAACAAAATGTTCCAGCACTGTGGACATACTATGTAGAGAACAGAGATCACACCGCTTACCAGATGAGAAGGCCATCGGCCTGAAGATGCCCTGGCATACACTGAATTGAAAGGACGGCAACCACTCAACTAGGCACATCATAGGGGGGGATCGTCAGATTGGACCATTATGGGGCCCAAATATTGTGTAGTGGTGCGGTGGGGCCCTGTTTTTGTGGTTTGCAGTGTAATCAGATGGTTAGTATTGGAGCGATCGGTCAGTGGTTGAACGTTGCAGCGTCAAAAGAACTTGAACCAACGTGTTGATTCAAACCCTGGTATGTGTGGGAAAGGATTCACAACACAATTGGGCCAGCTCAGTCACAGTGCTAGCTGGAATTTGAAGTACAACAATACATTAAGGACAAAAGCAGCTGGTCACCAGGTCCCAAGTACATTCTGGGTGAAGGGCGAACACAACCAGACAAGGTATGCACCTACCCCATCAATGTTGTTTGTGGAGAAGTTGACATTGCTGACAATCCGATAAGTTACTCCATGCTTAGAAACCAACTGTATGGACCTGATCGAATGGGGTTGTACATGTAAGTAAGTAGAGTGTACATAAAATTGGCACATGAATCAAACATAAGAATCAAACATAAGCACCATGGCCATCATCATCATGGTCAGAAGGGGTGGGTGATCTGAAAGACTGCCCTTTGCGGCCAGTTTCGGATATAGAATCACCAGGGTCCTTGTCCTGTCCTGAATCAAACAGCGTGATGCTGCTTTCACCAATTGCTGTGCCACTAAGATGTATGAGATGTCTTAATTCTCCAATCTGCAACTCCGCTCCGCATATCCAGGAAGCAGCTTCTTCGCACTCGTCAATAGTGATGGTACGCATAACTTCGATTTCTTGGAGACGAAGGCGACGATACTTTAAATGTGCGTCGAAAGTCTTCCAGCTTGCCCTAGCAAGCTCTAGCATGTGGAGTGCATGAAGGTCATCAACTTCTCGAGACCTCTGTACTGAGACCTGCAAGCCGTCACCAATATACCAATATAGGTGACTGAGTTTCAGTGCAGACTTACACTTGTGTGGACCATCTTGACCTTATTATGAGGATCTCAGGCAGCCTGGGGAGCCATCTCTTCAGATGGCAGAGGAAACTGCAGGCGGGTGCATTTTTGTGGGTATGTATCACCTGAGTAACCACGGGGAGGTGAGCTGATAGATGGGTTGGGAGTCAGGAGGGTTGTAACCACTGTCACAGGACGTTGTGGACAAGAAAATACTGTGTGACCTGGCAGCTGACTGTCTGATGAGTCCATTAAAGCAGGCATCATAGCGTTGCTAGGATGTGCCATCTCTTCAGACAGTAGAGAGAACTGCAGGTGGGTGTGTTTTTGTGGGTGTGGGAGCTCACTATCACCTGAGCTATCGTGGGGAGGTGAGCTGACAGATGGTTTGGAAGTTGCTGGGGTTGTGACCACTGTTGCAAGATGTTGTGGACTAGAAAATACTGTGTGACCTGGCAGCTGACTGTCTGACGAGTCCATCAAAGCAGGCATTGTAGCATTGCTAGGATGTTGTGGTGCTGCTAGGACGTGGTGGTGTGTGTCAAGTTGGACCTAACTTAAATCTGATTTTTGTATTACTGCAGCAGTGCTGTACATGCCAGTCCCCGACTCCAAGAGGGTTTCAGGCAAATTTCAGGTTCGTAGCTAAAGCACTGAGCAACAGTATATTCATGCATACTATCAGATTGTAGTGGTGGCAAGCCCCACTGATCCCCGACTCCCAACAACTTCACAAAATGATCCAGAGCAAACATGTTGATTCAATAGCTATATATATTTGTTCCTGAGATGAGTCAAGTTGAACCTAACTTAAATCTGATTTTTGTATTACTGCAGCAATGCTGTATGTGCCAACAGGCAAATTTCAGATCCACAAAATGATCTAGAGCAAACATGTTGATTCGATAGCTATATATATTTGTTTCTGAGATATCTGGGTGATGGGTATGCTATCTACCACCAACTCTAGGAGTGCGCTGGCCTTTGCATAATTATCCAAGGCGGGAGGTCACCGACCAGTGGGATCAGTTTGAGTCGGCATAGGACTGACAACCTACACATCATAATCAGCGTCTATCATGCAAATATAATGTAAGCATGAGGCCGCATCTACCTCAATTGGCAACAAGGCTGCCATCTCCAGTACCCTCAATCTCCCCATGCGCTACGATGATCTTGTGGTGTTCTCACCCATTGTCAGAAAGGAGGTGCTCACAGGTTCAGAACTGAGCAGATGAATCAAAGCGAATGAGGTTGTCCCAGCAAATGAACTTGATGACCCTCCCTCAGAGAACAGAACGATTCTGGCTGATAAAACCCTCCCCCCACTTCATGGGAGTTGGGGATCAGATCTCAGGATCTCAGATTAGACGTCCTACTGGCTCCTACTGCTCTCTACCTCAGCTATCTCGCCAAAGCTTTCCTACCCCATCCTACCTTGGCTAATCATTTTGCTGATGCATATATAGGTTAGACCAGAAAGCTCACTAGCTGGAGCTCCATTTGGTTGTATGTGAAGGATGGGACAGCGGGTTTTGCTGATGTGGGAGTTGGGAATCAGATCTCAGGATCTTAGATTAGACATCCTACTGGCTTCTACTATCGGCTTTCTGAAGTGAGTTTTGGGATGGGCTGCGCTCGTTTTCTTTTTTAGTAGGATCCTTAATTTCCTTTTTTGCTAGCCATCATTCAATCATAGCTCTCAAATGCCTCTGGTAGGGCACTCAAGCGATAACGTTGCACACCTATCGGCTACCACCTTTGCAGATGCCTATTGCTCTCTACCTACTAGTAGGCTATCTCGCCATTGAAGCTTTCCTACCCTGTCCTACCTCGGCTAATCATTTTGCTGATGACTTGTCAGCGCATCCCAGAACCTCTTCAAAAACCTTGGCCCCAGCCTGTGTGCTGTTTCCGCCAGTCTGTCATCATCCTCCCCACTTTGTTGTTGATGTCCAACTCAAATGTCTCCCAGCAGAACCATGATCTTGTCGCTTTACTGCAACAGATATCCACTCTGCAAAACCATATACACGTCTTGCAAAACAGTGGCAACCCCCTGAACCAAGGGCAGTATTATTGCCTGTTGTTCTATCTGTTAACTGACCAACATTTCCCCTGTAGAGGTTCTTGACTGTTTACCTGCAAAAACCGAGCCATCAGGCGCATGGTCTCACTGCATGACAGCATCGACGACATGTTCGCAGAAGCCGATCAATGAGCCCATATTATGGACACCAGCATTGTTGTCAGCCACACTACCCAGTACATGGAATATTCTATTTCTTATCAGATTCATTGACAGAGCACCCAAGGGAGAATTGTTTATATAAATGCTACAAGGAACTGCTATGATGGGTACCATCCATTTGTGAGGTTTCTCAGGCAGACCTTAGACAAGTGATACAGCGAGTGAGCAATTTCTCCTATTTTCTTCTGCTTCATGCAATACATCTCATGTATGTTTAGCTTGGGCAAGGAGCAGATAGTGCGCACAGTGACAACACCCACCTCCTTAAAGTGGAGGTAGCAAACTGGCTCATGCACAGCTCCCCAAAGCCCAATCCTCCCCTCATCAAAGATGACAAGAGCGGAAGAGGGTTCTACAATGACTCGACAGGAAGGTTACTGTGTCCAGTTGACTATGACTGGAACAATGCCATGTAAGTTATTTTTTGTGTGCTCTGACGAAGCTGACTACTCCAATGATGCAGCCATCAGAAGAACATCTGTGAACTGTATCCCGACTTTCTTGTGTCTGCCCAATCATGGCCCACTTTCCTATATGCTGACTACCAGTTCAACCCCCAGGAACCTTCAGAAGGTTTGTTCAAGGGCGAAATTTTGGTCAAGGTAAGTCCTGCAATGTGATGATTTGCTTTATCTCTCACCAGATATTGAAGGCTTTCAAGGCAGTCTTTACTTCCCCCACTTCTGCAGATGACATAGGTAATGAGGAAGTTGAGGCCAGCTCTTCCGGGAAACGTTGTCGAGGTGAACAATGAACTCGGGCTCATGTTGCTGCTCTCATAGGTATGAAGACCATTCAACCACGTGCTATTGCCTACATAGCTTGCCAGGTGTGTCCTCGAATCAACGTCGAGTAACCAACCATTTCTCTATTTGACCTCTTCCAGCTTCGATTTGCCCTGTCCTCTTGTGGATCATGGGCGATTGTTGATGGTATTTTTGACATGCACGAGTTCTACAATGCAGTAGTGGACTGGTTTGAGGGGGCTGAGCAAGAGGAGGACCAAAGATTTGTTGATGATCTTCTGTTATAGTGGAACAGGTAAGTTCCTCATCTGATGAACTTGATAACCCGGCACTGATTGGAATGTGCAGGAGGATTTTTGGCCAGACTTATGCTTTTCGGTTGGAGCAGGACCACACCGCCAATAAATCTGTGGCGCAGTCATTGAAGAAGTGGTGTATCTCTACAGACAGATAATGTGTGTTCTGATTGCATGTACCAGCTGCCGGGGTTAAGTTCCACAATGCACATTTGTATTTTTAATTTGCAATTATTTGTATGGTGAGTGACAATGGACACGATCCGTTTCTTTTTTTTTTTGGGGGGGGGGTTTCTAGTACACCCAGACTGGTGTTTATTAACCCTTATTATCGTACTTGAGGAAATTGCTCAGTGCTAACGCAAGGTCAGCCATTCCACAATCACTTTACAAATGTGAAGGCGATTGACTATTGAAGTATTTGTATGTTTTCTCCTACCCTGTTGTTCTGTGACATATGTGATGGAGACATCAAGGTGAGAGTATTGCAGCAACCGGAACATAAACGAACAAATCATCCACAAAAGTGCGATCAACAGAGTTCATTATCATTTAAGATGCTGATATTTACACATAGCCCAAGCAAAGATTCTAAGTATAGTTAACTTTTGTCCGTTAGATAGGCTTTGTTCTAAACGAGACTAGATTCTGCAACTGGTCAGATGCCAACTGATGGACAGACCTTCTCCACAGGACCTACTGTTTTAATGGTCGACACTACTTTCCCTCTTTAATCTAACTGAGAGTCCTTGGCCATCTATGTCTGGCTGTGTGATGTGTGACATTGATAAAAGCTGGTCAGATGCCAACTGATGGACAGACCTTCTCCACAGGACCTACCATTTTAATGGTCGACACTACTTTCCCTCTTTGATCTAACTGAGAGTCCTTGACCATCTATGTCCGGCCGTGTGATGTGTGACATTGATAAAAGCCGATACTTATTGACCAAAGGACCTACCATTCTAATGGTTTACACTACTTTCCCTCTTTGATCCAACTGAGACTCCTTAACCATTTATGACCAGCCGCGTGATGTGTGACACTGTTACAAGTCCATTTCCTATTATCTAAAGGACCTACCATTATAAGGGGCATATAAGGCATTATAAGGTACAATCCTGACTACTTACAATTTACAACTTGGTCACCTTGCCAAGGCCTTATAAGGCCTTATAAGCAAAACTGGATTGTCGTGATGATGCATCGGCCACTGATGCCATGCCTCAAAATGTTGGAAATTTGGAGCGTGTTGTCAAAATATTTTATCTTGTAATTCTATTCTGTAGTCCACCATGACAGCCAAGCAAGACCCTCTATGTCTGGGCTTCAACACTTCCCCGGCAGTTACGACGTATTGGATGCGATGGGCAAGTACTCTCCTTGACTTTCTGAGTCTACCTGACGACTGCACTGGCACTTCATGATTGACGCTTATTTTACAGATGCAGTTAAGTTCTGGGTCCTCCTTGATGACGAGATCTTGCTTGTCTCAGGTCTGCTCCAAGACTTGCTCGTCTACTTCTTTCATGGGCTTCAAACCAATGATGACATCTCTCGATACATCCCTGCTGAGATTTCCTACCAGGATTGCCAATTCTACCGGTTGAAGAATCCCGTGTCAGCCCTCAAGGATTGCGAAGAGGTTAGGCAAGATTGCTTGAGGACGGGTAACAGGATGCCTGTTGTTCCTAGACAAGTAAAGGTCCGTGAGCTCACTGAGGTGATTGATGCCAACAAGGTCTACTTAGTCATCGATTTTCCTGCCCGTAAGTACCACCAACTTCTAGGTTCCAGGTAGTTTATGTTGCTAACTACTGTCATGTGTTCTATCACGGAAGAAGGCTTGCTCAGCCCTGGTGGGTCAGAAGATGAAGATGATCTAGGCGTTTTTGAGGCTGAGGATATCCAAAACATTTTGCACCAGATGAATTACAGGATTGAATTCATCCCATGGGGGGTGCGAATTCTTTTCCTTGGCAGTATTCGGACTAATGCATGTGCCCTAGTATGCTCATCTTGCCATGATCGTGAGAAACACTGTTGATGAGCATGGATACCTCAAGTTTGTGGAATCTGAACAAGAGAGGGAGGTCGACATTCTAAAATACCTCACGGAGATCAAGTCCCCATCAAACCATACCATCTCTGATGTTCGATTCTGACCTGTTCAAGGAGGCACTGTGATATTAATGCCTGTCGCTGGGGGTTGGCTGACGTCACTGAAGAAACCTGGCGAACAATTGCGGTCTGTGTCTCTACAGCTCTTCAAAGCGGTCACGTTCATGCACGAACATCATGTCGCCCATATGGATCTCAAGCCCCAGAACATCATCATTCCTTTACAAGGCGGGCATCTATCCATCATCGACTTTAGTTTGTCCATTCGTGTCCGTACG
>JBBPQN010000215.1:0-21239 GCA_038092575.1 Boletus subluridellus | reverse complement strand
CTAATACTAATGCGGAGGAATGGAGGTAACGGAAGATGTATGTAAGTAGGGTCGTAAGTATGGACAAGGTCCGGGGGTCAGAGGTTGCGTCTCGAATGAGAACACACCGGAGTTTGTAGGTACAAAAAGCGGAGTTGGTCCGGAGGACCGGGGTTGGACTTAACTGGATTTCCGGGATATGACAGTACGTAATGGTTTGGGAACAAAGACTTTGTTTTTGTTGTTTTTGAAAATATAGTTATTGTAATCATAAGTGTATTTGTTAAAGGATTCTTCACATATTTTTTCTGATTCTTTTATGATTTTTTTGTAGAAAGAAGAGGAAAGTTCAACATTATTAATAAAAAGAGAAGGCAGAAGGACAGTAATATTCTGGTTGTGATCCTGAACAGCATCACCATGGTCCAGTCGGCGAGATAAAGCATCTGCATGGCCATTCGATGTACCAGGTTTATAAACAAAAACATAATTAAACTCTTGAAGAAGTGCGTGCCATCGAGCTTGGTGACTGGATAAGGTTTGGGGTTTTTTCCAATATTTGAGATTCTTGTGATCCATCCAGATCTTGAAACCTTCCCTACCGATTAGGTAGTGTCGCCATTCTTCTAATGCTCAAATGACTGCTAAGAGTTCTTTGTCATAAATAGGGTAATTGCGCTCAGCACTGTTGAAGGAGTGGGAAATGAAGGCACAGGGTCTCCAGAGACCGTCATTGCATTTAACTGAGAGCACTGCCCCTATAGCAATGTCTGAGGCATTTGTTTCAAGACGCATTTCTCTGTCTTGATCTGGATAAGCCAACAGGGGGGATTCCTTGAATTTGGCTTTCAAGGAATTGAATGCTATTTGGTGTTTCGGTTCCCATTTGAATAGAACATCCTTTTTTGTTAGATTGTTCAATGGGTGTGTGATGTCCACAAAGCCTTCGATAAGTCATCAATAATAATTACAAAGTCCAAGAAAGCCTTGCAGTTGCTTGAGGTGTGTGGGAACCAGCCAATCCAATACCCCTGACACCTTCTTTTCCTGCATTTCTACTCTCTCTTTAGATACTACCATTCCGAGAAAGTCCACTTCGTCCTTTGAGAAGCTACATTTTTCTGGTTTTACATAAAAATTGTTTTGGTGAAGATGGGAAAGCACCTTCTTTACTATTTCTTTGTGCTCTTCCTTAGTCTTGCCTTTAGTAAATATCATACAGTTGTCGATGTAAATAACGAGTATGGCATACATGTCATTAAATATGTCATTCATCGTTTGCTGGAAAGTAGGGGGTGAGTTAGTCATCCCGAAATACATAACAGTTGGTTCATAGGCACCTATGGGAGTAGCGAAAGCTCCCTTCCACTTGTCACCTTCCTTAATTCAAACATTGTTGTATGTAACCCCATCAAAGATCAAGGGCCGTAAACATGTCTGTGCCCTTAAGGCAGTCAATCAACGTCGAAATAAGGGGTAGAGGATAGGCATTCTTTATAGTACCTTCATTTAAATATCAATAGTCCATAACAAGTCTCTTTTTTCCGTCTTTTTTAGATATAAAGAATACTGGTGCTGTTTGAGGGGACTTTGAAGGGCGAATGTAACCCTTCTTGAGTTCTTTTCCGATGAACATGCATACTTCATCCATTTCTGCATCTGATAAGGGAATTACTCTACCCTTTTTGGGAGTGAAGTATCCATACATCAGTTAAGAAGTCAATCTTCTGATATGGGAACAGAGTTGAAACACTTTGTGTTTCTGGTGACAGGGCACATGTTAAGCACAATTAAGGGCTCATGTGAGTTGTCTGAGGGTGATCTGTGGGGATAGGATTGGGATACCAGTAGGCAGCTTGAGATGGGCAAGTGAGTCCTTTGTTACCAGAAATTATAAAGCTGTTGAAGGGCTACTGATGACCTTCATGGTCAAATCTTTTGTTACAAAGACCTAACTGTAGGTCCACAAGGGTGGTGTGTTTAAGGCCATTCCAGGCTTGGGGTGTGAATTTTTGTTTTGATACCTGGGTAGACAGTTTTGATCCTGTATCTAGGGGAACATAGAACAGGTGTTCACAAGGAGCAATCCAGCATGGCAACCTGTCAACAAAAACTACTGAGGAACTCCTATAGTTCTGTTTGAGAGGATATTGTGGTCCCCTAGATCCTAGGACAGATGTTCACAAGGGGATGAGCCAGCATAGGCAATCTGTTGAACTTGACTATATGAAACTCCTTGTTTCATCAGCATAGTTTAATAATGTAGGATGGTCAACTTCTTGTGATAGGCATTTGCAAGGGGGTGAACTAGTATGGCCAACCTATCAACTTCTTTGGTGGAACTCTTGTAGTTCCTATGAGAGACCTTTGTCTCAAGTCCAGGGGTGTGTCTGAGAAAGTTCCCAAAGGGAGTTGTGCAATGGAGGATCTTTTGATAGAACCTTATAGGCCATCAACACTAGTTAGAATTGTCTATTAGTGGGTGGAGTCCAGAGACCAGGGGTTGGACAGAAACTGTGTCCAGGGTCAGTGAGCGACTAGGCTCCATTGGTGGAATCATTTCATCCATGTTGCTCCAGGTAGCAACTGAGGTGGTTGAACTGTGACTGCAGAAAGGAGAGAATACCAAGAAGGGGACCAGCAAGAGGGGGAAAACTATTCAGAACCAAGGAAGAGAATGCAAAAAGACCAGGATACAAGGCAAAAACCAGAAAATTTGCCAGGCAAGTTTGCCAACAACCCCATACATGGATTGTGTCATATCCCAGAAATCCAGTAAGTCCAACCCTGGTCCTCCGGACCAACTCCGCTTCTGTACATATGAACTCTGGCGCGTTCTTGCTATAGACACGACCCCTGACCTTTGGACCCTGTCCATATAACTTATGATACTTTACATTCCATTTCTTGATCTCCATATATACTAGTTCTGCTGTATGTTCTCCTCCATACCTGTGTTCCACTTAGGAACACAGCTCCGGTTCTATCTTACCTCCGACCCCTTACTTACAAACCAGCTCCACTCCGTTAGTAATCCCCTAGGACTCGGTAGTATATAAACCTCTGCAACTCCTGTAATTCCCTTCAGTTCAAATATCAATTTAGTCTAACTCCTTCCCTTTGCTCGAGTCTCGAAGACTCTCTCTGTAACCTCCACTCAACTTGACGTCTAGTATGTCTTAAGTCTATCTCTGACCATCAGTAAATTCTGGGACAACAGGACTCCTAGCAAGGGCGCACCACATACGGTGAAGCCAAGTCCCGTCCGCTAGACAACTCTGGAGTTCCAGAGTTCGTCCTCCCTTCGGAGTTTACCAGTACTTAACAGATTGCCTAGGTAACCAGGTGTTGTGTTACTGGTGGTGGGAAGCCTTCAGTGGTCAGTCAGGGATGGGCCAACTGGGTATCACCAAGGTCAGAGTCCACAGGGACTCAAACTGTATTTGTCCAGTTCCAGCAGTTGGTCTGTTACCAGTGGTCCACCAGGGGGATAGTGTAGGACCATAGGCTGAGTATGTTGTTTTCCTATTGGATCCATGGGGTCTGTGTGGGATCCGATCCAAGATGAGTAGCCACAATTGTCTACTCTCCACCTCTGATTCATCATTCTGATAAGAAATCCAGCTGATAAGCTACACTCCTGCCCACAAGAGGGCTGTTACAAAGGGCTGGGCTAGGAAAAAAAATTCCCATGTAGCATCTGTCAGGTGGCAGATCTTTTGTTGATAGACAGTTTATATCACCCCATGTCTAGGGGGAGTAAGCTGGCAGCTTCCAGAATCTTTTGTAGGATACCAGGATAGAACATATGTAACTGGGCCCATTCATTGGCCATTGTCTGATGAGCTCATCTCCAGGGAACATGCGAATCTTTTGATGGTGAAGTCTGATACTTGAGTGACATGTGGGTTAGGCAAGTGCTTCATATCTAGTACTTCAGCAGGGGTAACAGTTTTGCAAACATCCAGTGGCTGCCCTGGTGGACTTGATCAGGGTCTGGTGGGTATTACCAAAAGAGTGACAGTTTATGCTTGTGACAGAGAGAGTGTGGTTAGGAGAATCTTTTGTTAAGGGAATAGGCTATTTGTGTCAGGGTTCAGCTTCTTGGTTGACTAGTGTCCAAGACACCTAGTTGTCTTTCAATCAAGTAGGTGGTAATAGGTTGTCCTTTGCTGTTTATAGTCCAGTGCCCAGAATTGACCAGTCTGGGGTGACCTGCTACCAAGCCTGAGGTAGGGGTCATCATGTACAAGGCTTCCTGATGAGGGGTACCTCCAGGTTGACTATTCCATAAAGGCAGTCTGGGTCAAGACTGATCGGGTTTATTAGTCGAAGTTGAAATTGTGCTTGCACCTCTGATTCAATCTTCATCTCCATATATCTCCTGTTTCGTAGTCCATAGTGATGATGGATGTAGACAGCATGGGTGAGTGAGCAATATGTTGGCAATATCCTCCTCTAGAAGAAATCAGGGATGTTGTCAATCCTCCAATGCAGCATGGGTTGTGACAGTCCAAGGGGGTGCTCATCCAACTGTTGTGAGTGGTCTTGAGCAAACACTGGCAGGGACTCATTGAGGCTACACCAAACCAAAGAGTATAGAGAAGAGAAGAGAAAAGAGTAGAGGCGATAATGATGTCTTCCTTAATGCACTCGCAAGGATGTAGGTCACAAGGCACAAATGGATTAGACTGGGGAGTCCAGTCAACTACAGCTAGGTTATATATGTTACAGGAGTGTGCACAGACCATAGGATTCATGGGAACAGTTACTATGTATAGATAGATGAGAGAAGAGTTTGTGAGAGAAAGAAGTTGATGATGAGAAAAAAGGAACAGAAATTAATAAGGCGTGTGTGCAGCATTTTTGTCTAGACCATAGGTCACATGTAGTTTCCCATGGTCATGTGCACATCATGTGACTTTGAAATCTGAAGGATGTAAAGTAAGTGCACGAATGCACTAAGTTAAAAAGTTTGAAATTATTGTATATCATAACACCAACTGTGGAGGAGTTATCCATCATGAGTGAGTGGGGGGGTGTCCTAGATCCTTCTGATTGGTGTCCAGTTCATGATGCCAGAGACCTCCTAGCATAGTTTAAGGTCGATTGTGGACCACCTAGACAAAGACCAGTGACAGTTTAATGACTTGACAGTTGATAGGCCTGCCCCATTCTTCCATTATCTTTTGTTACATTCTTTTGTTTTTGCATCTTTTGTTATGGATGAACCTTGGGGCCAGGCATCCTTGTGGTAGTTTTATGCCATTCTGGGCAGCTTGACAGTTTAACATTGTGATGAACGTCCAGTGTGGTGGGTTGCAGTCAGAGCACAGTTGAGTCCACTGAGCTCTGTTGAGATCCATCCTTGGCACAGTTTGGTGAACAAGCTATTGGCAACCTGTACTCTTGGGTTACTGGGGTCTCCTTGGTGGAAAGGGCAATGATGGGTGATGACCCATTCTTCTCCATTGAATTGTCTATACTCCATGACAGGAGGACAGTCACAGAAGTCACAGGTCTGCTCTTCCATGCAGTGGGGGCAGTAGTTGATCTTGGGAATGGCAACATCCATCTGCCATCTGTCAAGGGGATGGGGAGGCCATGCTTCCTGAGGTCCTCCTGCTCAGAGGAAGGCTCTGTCCATCATCTCCTCAAGATAGTGAGCCTCAGTCTCAGCAGTCCAAGCATCAAGGGCCTGGACAGTGAGGGGAGAGGGGTCGTTGAGGGATGCAAAGGGGAGCAGTTCCTCATCAGGGAGGGGTTCTTGTTTTGGAAGAGAGACAGGTGCTGGTGGAATGACTGGGAAGACAGGGGATATGAAGTCTTCCATGACAATGGGAGCAGTTCTTGGTTGTTGCTGATGTTCCTTCTTGGGAGGAGGAGCAGGGGTGGAGTCTGTTCTGTTGTGAGGATACTTCTTGGCCTTGCACCCTGCTTGGTGGCAGATGAAGCAGCTATCTAACCATAGGTGGTGAGCTTGTTCTTCAGGGCTGAGGGGGGTTCCATGTCTTCCAACATTCTTGGGTTCCCAATGACATCCTCATGTGACTTCAATGAAGTCAGAAGGGACCTCAAGTGGTCACCTTCCTGGTACAACATAGAGGGCAACAGGTTTGATGACATCAAGGGTGATGGAAGTCCAAAGAGGGGAGGATCTGAGTGGGGTGTATTTGTTGTAGAATATCTTGTCCATGTTCAGCAATGATGACAGTGACCTGCTGGATGCAGTGGGCAATGGGATTTGGCAAGGTGTTAAAGTACTGATAAACTCCGAGGGGAGAACGAACTCCAGAACTTCGGAGTTGTCTAGCGGACGGAACTTGGCTTCACCATATGTGGTGTGCCCTTGCTAGGAGTCCTGTTGTCCTGGAATTTACTGATGGGTCGGAGATAGACTTAAGATGTACTAGACATCAAGTTGAGCGGAGGTTACAGAGAGAGAGTCTTCGAGACTCGAGCGGAGGAATGGAGTTAGACTAAGTTGATATTCGAACTGGAGGGAAATACAGGAGTTGCGGAGGTTTATATACTACGGAGTTCTAGGGAATTACTAATGGAGTGGAGCTGGTTTGTAAGTAAGGGGTCGGAGGTAAGATAGAACCGGAGCTGTGTTCCTAAGCGGAGCACAGGTACGGAGGAGAACATACAGCGGAACTAGTATATACGGAGATCAAGAAATGGAATGTAAGGTATTGTAAGTTATGGACAGGGTCCGAGGGTCAGGGGTCGTGTCTATAGCAAGAACGCGCCGGAGTTCATATGTACAAGAGCGGAGTTGGTTCGGAGGACCGGGGTTGGACTTACTGAATTTCCGGGATATGACACAAGGTGTCAATGACCTTCCAGGCAGGCTAGGATGGTAGGGACGACCAATTCTACTGTGCAATGAGCCTGTGACCAAGTAAAGGGGGGCTAGGGTTGAACAACACCTAGTGTCTTATAACCTGGATCTTTTATTATGGTTTCCCACAACAATGATACTCCAACCTGAGATGCTGTTCCACAGGAGACTGAGATGATGTTGACAAGTTGAGGTTGATAACAATGAGAGGGAGTGACAAGTGGAATAAGCAAGGAAGTGAGTATATGAGGAGAACCATGTCCAAGAAACGAGAGTCTTCCACTAAGATCTCTTGCAGAGCAGAGAACCCAGGGTATGAATGAGTAGATTCTGGTTAAAGAGGCATACAAGCTGAGCCCAAATCTTATATACCAATACAGAGAGTTTAGGGCTGGTCTAAGGAAATAGCCCAGAAAGGAAACTGAACTCTAGGGCAAGCACAAACATGTGTAAGGTGGTCACATTGCATGTCACATGTTGAGACAGGAGAAACTGGAATGGGTATAGTAGGATCAAGGATCAATGAGGCTGTCCAGTTAAGGGCAGGCATTGGAGTCTACAATCCAGAGGCTGTATTTCGGAAGATCTAGGATCAACAAGGCAGGTATTGGGGCATGTAGGATCAACAAGGCTGTACTCAGGAGATCTCTGATCTATGAGGCAATGAGCCACAGCCAACCAGGGAGAGTAGGATCAGGGGAAGATCCAGGGAAACTCCAGAGAGGATCCAGCCCTTGTGTTACACAGAAATGTAATGTCCAGGGGGAGTGTCCAGTCAAAGGTCAAGAGCCCATCCTAGGTATAAGGCCAGGGATTGTCTGTTAGAGGTGAAAGGGGTAGCCACAAGTTGTGATCATCAAATACGATCTGGTAATACAATGTTTGAGGCAAGAGAGGAGGAATCAAAGGGGAAAAGTCCAGGAAGAGGTCACAGGTGATGCCAGCTCACAAAAACCATAACAAATTCCATTACAATAACTTTCTCACCACTGCCACTGGCATCATTCCCTTCAATATTACATGTAACTATGCCCCATGCATGGATTTTGAAGGAAAAGCTAAAGGCATGGGAAAAGAGTTCAGCATGGAGATGGGAAAATCCCACAAAGAGGTAGAGATGCATTGGAAGAAGCACAAGAAAAAATGAAGAAACAGTCAGAAAAAAAGAGACCCAATGCTTCTATTTACAAGAAAGAACAACAGGTTTGGCTTTCAGCCAAACATTTGAAGCTTTCATACACAGCAAAGAAGTTAACCAAGAAATGGATTGGACCTTACAAAATCCTTAAGGTACTTCTGAATGCTGTCAAACTCAAATTGCCAAACTCTGTTTGTATTCACTTCACCATTAACATTGCATGCATTAAATCTTATTGGGCAACCCTTCTGGGTCAACCAGTCTCACACCCAGATGCAATTGAAGTTGATGAAGAAGGAGTAGAGCAGTTTGAAATAGATTACATAGTGGCATCACATCTCAAAGGCCACTTGCTTCAATATCTCATACATTGGAAAGGTTACGATGAATCCAACAGGACATGGAAATCAGGTGACATAATTAACACCATGCCTCAGGCAGTTGCCAATTTCCATAAAAAGAGTCCCTCAGCTCCTTGGAAACTTCATAGCTTTACCATTGGAGATTTCTCTTCACTTTTCTCTTGTTATGAAAACCTCACTGAAATTAATTATCATGGGACTCACCTGGAATTTGAATCTTATGTAAAGAGGGAGTAGTGTTATAATATACCAATATTTCCAAACTTTTTTAACTTAGTGCTACAACATGCATACTTTACACCCTTCAGACTTCAAAGCTGTATGCTCTGTCACATAATAAGGAATGAGTGGAGTGACAGAGTCTGGTCTTTGGTCGAGTGTCAGGATGTGGTGCATTGCCTCTTTCTCTCATGCCACTTCCTGCGCTGCCCACTAACATCTGCAGCATAGCTCGTCATCAGTTTTGCATGTAGTAGTCCCTCTATATAAACCCTCTTTACCCTCATTCATTCAAGTTCTTTCCTCCCTTTGTCCTTTCTCATCATCAAATATGGCCGACCCAAGGCTCAAACATCCCCCTGACTATGCCAACGATGAGTTTGCGATTATCTGCGATGGCCTCAAAATTGGTCATGGCGAAAACGACTAGCAAGTAATTCAAAGATTGATAGTGGCCTGGGAAGCCGACCACACCAGGAGAGCTCAAGCCTGGACTGCAGCCCAGGAAGTGGCAGTGTGCACAGCTGAAGAAGCTGAAGAGGAGCGAAGATGCTTGGAAGAGGAGGCTGACAGGTTGGCCATTGAGGAAGCCGAATGTGAGCGCACAGAGTTGGACAAGAAGAAACCCAAAATGAACATTTTTGAACCAGGCACTTCGGTCACAAACATTCTCATACCCTGTCCATTGCAGTACATGATGTAAAAATTAAGTTCCTTTGACTTTGTTGAACTCTGGTACTTCTCACCAGAAGGCTGCGCAGACATAGCACGCAACAACAGTAAATCCCATGCGGATGACACCTTCAGTCTTTCCAAAATGGATGACATCTTAACAGTCAAATCAGTTGCATCCGTCAGGGCCTCACAAAATGCCCTGGCTGATCATGAACTCTCTTTTGAGAGTTTCCTTCAAGCCAAGAACAACCTGCTAGTCTACATGAGGAAGGCCAACTGGCCAGCTGTTAATCTGGACTCCCTAGCCACCCCCTTCTGGAAGATCAAAATGCACCCCATCCATAAAACAGCACTAGGCAACAAAATAGCTCTCTCTTATGCAGCCAGAGTATGCCAAGATTGGCACGATGAGATCAAAGCCGACAATGGCTATGACATCTCCATCATCAATGAAAACCTCATATGCGATATCACATTCAAGGTTCAGTCTAGCAACCATCAGAAAATGAAATCCAAGGTAAAAAAATCACTTGTTTTGTTCGCTGATCAATCGCTCACCTTGCTCTCCCCCTGTTTTTACCTTATCACCCCGCTACCATTGCCAATCACTGACCATTGGACTCTGTCCCCACTGATCATGCAAACACTGTCACCATGGACTATGTTCCCCTTCGGTCAAACCCACCACTGTTGTCATGGGCTATGTTCCCCTGGTGTGCATCACTGTGCAATCCCCACATGCCTATCCCCCCTTCATCTGCCCCTCAGATGGAGGAGCTCATTGCTCAAATGGAACCCCCAGCCAATCGCTCCTGGTGTGGTCCTGCTTCACGCACCCCCCGCGCTGAGCAGTGGAGTTTTCACAACACCCAAAGATCACACTCAGCCTCTCCAGGCCCATCCCATGCTCACAGCCATTCCAAAACTCAAACCCCCATGAACGCTCAATCTCCATCGCAACCCTTTCACAGGAGTTCAAAGAGCTGCGATCTGATCAGTTTGCCCCCAATGCCTCAGTCACTCCCCACACTCAATCCACCACTGCCAATCGACAGAATTCTGGGATGGCTCCCCAGCCCAATGTCGCCACAACTCTGAGGGTTGCCTCATCAACCCAAAAGGTATCCCTGTCTGTTTCGATTGGCAATGCCCCTTTGGGTGTCACACTACTCACACCTCCACACTGCATGAATGTTTGGGGTGTGGCAGTGCCGATCACGGAGCACAGTCGTGCTCTAGAGCTCAGAAAAGCTAAAGCCCTGACACCCTACATTCCAGAAGCCTGGGATCAATTTTTAGTTGAGGCTGGCCTTGTTAGTAAATACCCTTTGATCCCTAATGGCTTACAGCATGGCTTTCATGTTGGCCTGTCAAATTTGATCCAATCCTACATTCCTTCCAATAGCTTCTCAACAGAGGAGCATAAAACCACCTTTAATGGCATAATAAATAAAGAATTGTTCAAGGGCTGTTACATTGGACCCTTTAATTGTGAAGATCTCAAATCATTAATTGGTCCCTTTCAGACAGCTCCCCTTTTGCTAGTTCCCAAGCCAGGGAAGCCAGAAAAATTTTGCCTGATACAAAACCTATCCTTCCCCCACAAACCCTCAACACCTTTAATATCATCCCCTAACTCCCAGGTGAATCCAGATGACTTCCCAACCTACTACAGCACTTTTCAGATCACCTCCACCATAATATCTTCTCTCCCCCCAGGTTCACAAGCTGCAGTACAAGACATTGCTGAAGCTTATCATATGATCCCATCACACCCCTTACAATGGCCTTCCCTAGTAGTCAGAATTGGCAATGACCAATTCATAGTTGACTCCTCCTTCTGTTTTGGGTTCACCCCATCTGGGGGCATATATGGCCTAATTGGTGCAGCTGGTGCAGACATAATGAGGTACAAGGGCCTGGGCCCTATAGCCAGATGGGTGGATGACCATGTGTTCTTCCACATCAGGTGGGAATTTCTCACCCCCTACAACTGAGCCCAAGCTTCTTGTGCCGAGAGGAGTGCCAAATTCAGCGGCCCCATCACCAAGGGTGGTCGCACCTGGTTTGCAGGCAGTCCTCTTCCAAATGGTGAAATTGAGGAATTTGATGAAAATATGGAGTTTCCCCTAAAGGACCTCTCCCTATCCTCCTCTCACCTAGCTGAGGACTCCAAATTCTGCTACAACTTCAAAGACATCAATCTAATATCCCACTCCCTGGACATCCCATGGGAAGCCTCCAAGGATGTTCCATTCACAAATTCAGTCACGTTCATCAGCCTCATATGGAATCTGATCAACCGCACGGTAACCCTAACTGAGGCCAAGCAGCAAAAATACCTCAGCACCATCTCCGAATGGGAGCGCCACAGGATGCACACATTGCAAGACATACAGAAACTGCACGGCAAGTTGCTCCACACATCGCTAATATTCCCACCTGGTCATGCATACCTTACCAATCTCAAGGCAATGCTTTCAATTTTTTGGTGACAACCCCTTTAAGCTGTGAATGCCACCTCGCAATACCCCAAGCAACCTCAAATGGTGGCGTGCCATCCTGTCTCCCTCTCCTCTCCCTACCATCCCCATCCCCAGCCCTCAACCAATCCTTGACCTCTGAGCCTTCTCTGATGCAAGCTCCAGCATTGGGATCACAATCATCATCAGCGATCACTGGCATACTTGGAACCTCATGGGAAGCTGGAAAAGGGATGGGCAGGACATCACTTGGGCTGAAAGCATTGCTTTCGAGCTCCTTGTCCAAGCGATTGTCAACACTGGAGCCTCCAGCTTTCATCTCAAGGTTTTTAGAGACAACATCGGTGTGGTCGAGGGTTGGGCAAACAGTTGCAGCAGGAACAGGCAAATCAACCAGTCCTTTAGGTGAATTCATGCAACTCTACAAAACACTCGGTGTAAGGTCATTGCCCACTATTCCCAAGCAACAGTAACCTGGCCAATGGCCCCTCCAGAGGAGTATACCCCCCTGCACATCATCTCCTCCCGGAAATCCAAATCCCCGATGACTTACAACCCTTTGTACAAGATCCCTTTGCCAGCCTTGGCCTTCAGGTCCAGCCTTTCACACTTGATTGTCCCGGCATTGTTGCAGACCTCATGCATGATGATGAACCCCTCACTGGGCACCCTCCCCCCTCACAATAGCAGCCAATGCCCCCTGAGCAGGCCCAAGACCAGTAGGTGCTCACCCCATTCAAATCAACCCTCTGCCTTTCTGGTCAACACTCTAATTGTCCTTTCCAGCCCACCTTGCACCCAACCCTCTCTTATTTCCCTCCCCCCTGCACCTGGCATACAAGGCAAAAGACCATTTATTACTGTGGTCCCCCTCTCATTCTCGCCCAAGCGACACAGGCTCAGCCAGCCTACCACAAGCAGACGTTCAGCGCATCTACAATGTAATCTCCCATGCATGGGTGGACAGCACCAAAACCACATATGGATCCAGCCTCTTAACCTTCCACATCTTTTGCGACAGGAAAAACATCCTGGACGCTGACTGCACCCCTGCCAGCTCCATACTCTTAGCGGCCTTCGCCTCAACATTAGCAGGTTCATACTCCAGCAGTGCCATCTCTAACTACCTCAACAGTATCAAAGCCTGGCACACAATCCATGGCCTCAGTTGGGCTTTGAATGAAACAGAAATGGACACCCTCCTCAAGGCAGCATCTTCCCTTGCTCCTACCTCCTCCAAAAGGCCACCCAGGGAACCTTATACTGTAGACATCATTATCATGATTCACAACCAGCTGGATCTAACCTCTTCCCTGCACACTGCAACTTACGTGTGTCTCATAACCATCTTCTATGCAACGGCCCACTCCAGCGAGTTCACCACCAGGACCCTTACCTTGTTTGACCCCAGCACCCATGTCAAACCCTTGGACATCCATGTCGACCACAACAGGAATGGGATCACCATCATGAACTTCCACCTCCCACGCACCAAATCAGCACCAGGCGGTGAAGACGTCAACTGGGCAACACAATCCAACCCTTTGGACCCTGCTGCGGCCTTTAACAATCACATCAAGGTGAACGCCCCCCCTGTCCAATGGCCCACTCTTTGCATATCTACACAAAAAGAACCACAGGCCCCTCACCAAAACCAAATTCATTACAGTCCTCAACATTGCTCTGTGTTGGCAACCTCAAATCAAATAATGACTTGGGTCACTCAATCACGCAAACTGACTGTAGAGACAAGAGATAGTTGAGAGGGAATCCCAACAAGAACTTGACTAGAGTTCTTGGGGTGTTGGATTCAAAGTATATATACATTTTACATGTTTGTACTTATTATGATGCTGGTCCATGCACGTGAGGCTATGTAATGACAAATCGTGGGAGGATTAGTAAACTATGATGTGTAAGATAGACAGAGATTAAGTAGAGGCAGTGCTAGACGTTCTAGACTGACGGAAATTAAATACATGAGGTTGACACATGTTATAGGTCTAGACCTAGTTCACATGGTCACGTAATGAAGAAAAGATAAGGTCACATGATGTGAAGATGTGAAAGGGTCACGTGACTAGAAAAAGAAAAGGGGTGAGAAAAGGGTTTGTAACACTACCCCCCCTCTATGGTTTGCCTTCCAGGTGAGACCAGATTGGTGGAGGTTCTGTGTAGTTTTCATATGGGTTAAATAATGAAGTGAATGCTGTTTGTGTCATCCGTAGTCATCATGGGGCTTGTGGGTTCTTTTTATAGAAGTCGCCGATTGCTTCTTTAGCATGGGAAAGGTTGCCTTCTATTTCCCATGTTCGGTCTTCTTCCTGGTATCCTTTCCAGTGAACTAAGAACTCTAACTTTCGACCCTTTAGTCAAGATGCCATAATATATTCTACTTCGAATTCTTCGTCTCCTTCATCTGTAACCGATACCAGTCTGGGTTTATAGACCTTTTGATTCAGAAGTCTTTCTTTGTATGGTTTAACCCATGATACGTTTATCACTGGGTGAATTTTCATGTAGCATGGGAGTTTCAGCCTTATGGCATTGTCTCCTACCATTTCGAGAACTTTGTAAGGGCCTAGCCATCTTTCCATTAATTTACATGATTGGCAGGTTTCCTTTAGGTTCAGGTGTTTGGTAGATAACCACACTTGTGAGTCTTTTCCATAAACAGGGGCTTCTGATTTGGGTTTGTTGGCTTGTGCCTTCATCACCTCCTATGCATTGTTGAGGTATGTTTTCACATCAGCTAAAGTTTGTGTCAAATCCTTGGCAAATGCCGTAGTGGCAGGTGCTTTCATGTTTTCTTTAGGTTTAATTCCCATGTGTGGTGAATATGAACATGTGACTTGGAAAGGGGATTTGCCCACAGCAGAGTGGGCCTTGTTGTTGTATTGTGTCATATCCCGTAAATTCAGTAAGTCCAACCCCGGTCCTCCGGACCAACTCCGTTTCTATACATATGAACTCCAGCGCGTTCTTGCTATAGATGCAACCCCTGACCTTTGGACCCTGTCCATATAATTTACGATACTTTACGTTCCATTTCTTGATCTCTGTATATACTAGTCCCACTGTATGTTCTCCTCCGTAGCTGTGCTCCACTTAGGAACACAGCTCCGGTTTTATCTTACCTCCGACTCCTTACTTACAAACCAGCTCCACTCCATTAGTAATCCCCTAGGACTCCATAGTATATAAACCTCCGCAACTCCTGTATTTCCCTTCAGTTCAAATATCAACTTAGTCTAACTCCTTCCCTCCGCTCAAGTCTCGAAGACTCTCTCTGAAACCTCCACTTGACTTGATGTCTAGTATGTCTTAAGTCTATCTCCGGCCCATCAGTAAATTCCAGGACAACAGGACTCCTAGCAAGGGCGCACCACATACGGTGAAGCCAAGTCCCGTCTGCTAGACAACTCCGGAGTTCCGGAGTTCGTTCTCCCCTCGGAGTTTACCAGTACTTAACAGTATATTCGAACTCCCACTTGTTACGAGTCTAACCTATGGCTACACGCACTACCAGATCCCAAACCCGCGCCCTAGGCGCAAACCCTCTGCCATCTCCCTGATACAATCCCCTTAGCATCTTTGGAAGCAGTCATCGAGGCCCTGAACTTGTCGACCAATTCCACAGATTCTCCGCATGACATACACCATCCGCCTGTCAGGTGTGTCCCACTCTGGAGTCTCCGACTCCTGGAGCACGCATTGTTGAGCTCAACCTCAACGATAACAGGACGAAATCATCCTCTCAGCCAAGCCAGCGCTGGAGCCAAAGAGCGCAGGACTTCCGCATTCCCGAGGACAGTGATGCTCCGGGTGACCCAGATCCCGGAGATGACCCATTCGACGATGACCCAGATCCCGGAGATGACCCGTTCGACGATGACCCCTACTTCCCTGGTGATGACGACGATCCGAACAACTCCGACAATGAGCACGTCCCTCGAGACACCCTCGCTCTTCTCACAAGTGCCATCCAAGGCCTTGCCCACTCCACATGTTGTCCCGCCTCTGACTCTACCCCCCGCACTAAAGTCCGAGAACCAGATCAGTTTGACGGGACTGAACCCCGAAAACTCCAGGTCTTCCTAGTGCAATGCGAGTTGAACTTCCAAGACTGCCCCAAGGCTTTCGGCACGGACCATGCCAAGGTTACCTTCATGCAGTCATACCTGAAGGGTATGGCTCTGGAATGGTTCAAACCAGACCTTCTCCAGATGGAAGATCCCGCACTCTGCCCTCTCTGGATGGACAACTACAAGGAGTTTGTCCTTGAACTCCAGACCAACTTCGGTCCGCATGACCCCGTCAGAGATGCAGAGCACCAAGTCGACCACTTGTCCATGAAGGACACTCAGCATATCAACAAGTACGTTGTCGAGTTCAATAGGATTGCTTTGCAAGTCCGCAGTTACAAAGAAGGTGCCCTCTGGCACCATTTCTACAACGGTCTGCCGGACTGCATCAAAGATGAAATCTCCCGCGTCAGTAAACCCCAACCCTCTCTGAACTCCGAGTTCTCGCTCAGGCAATCAACACACGCTATTGGGAGCGCAAGTCCGAGGTTAGCTGACAGACGAAGAACACCAATCAATCCTCCACACCCAAGTCTGACAAACCTTCCACTCCCGCGCCTTCCGCACCTCGCCCCTTCAATGGTGGCTCCAAGGACTCTAAGGAGTCAAAAGGCAAAGGAGCATCCACCTCCACAGCTCCGAAACCGGACTTGTCGTCTAAATTAGGGAAAGACGGCAAGCTAACCAATGAGGAGTGCAAATGCCGGTTTGACAACAAACTGTGCATGTTCTGTGGACTCGCTGGCCACATGGCTAAGGGCTGCCCCAAGTCTACGTCTTGGGCAGCCAAGGGCCGCACAGTGACCACAACTCTGGAAGCTAAACCAGAGGCCTCCACCTCGGAGACAAAAAAATAGCCTGCAACCTCCGTGACTCTGCATGGACTGGAGGTTGCGTTGAACCCACCCATGCACTCAAGGAGATCCGTCTCAATGCGTCCACTCTTTCAGATCCTAAGTCGCTTATGCCCTCCGTCACTTTAGTATCATATCTGATCTCTCCGTTTCCCATGCTTGTAGACTCTGGATCCTCCAACTGTTTTATCAATACTTCCTTTGTTAATAAACATGGACTTTCTACCTACCCCGTGCCCCTGCTTCAACTCCGCCTCTTCAGTGGGACATCCAACAGTACCATTACCCGAGCCATCAATCTCTCCATCCGTTTCGCAACCAGTGATATCACTCCGACAACGTTCTACATCACTCCGCTGGACTCTACCTGTTCCCTTGTTCTAGGACACAACTGGCTCACCCGACACAATCCATTGATTGACTGGGTTACGAGCAGTATCTCTTTCCATGCACCTGAACAGAGCATGCCAGCACCCCCGAGCTCTCCTCTGCAGCCTCCGGAATCACTTCCTCTGGCTGATCCCATCCCATCTGATCCACCATGTTTCTCCAATCGCAAGGCTCCACCCATCGCACTCATCAGTGCACCTGCCTTCGCACTGGCCTGTCACCTCAAGGGCTCCATACAGTTTAGCCTGCAACTCTGCCCCCAGGAGAGTGATCTCCGATCTGCTTCCCTCACTCCTCCAGAACAGGTCGATCTCTCCACTGTCCCTCCAGAACATCATGATTTCTCCGACATGTTCAGCAAGAGCAAGGCTTCTATGCTTGCTCCGCATCGCGAACACAATCTGAAGATCAACCTTGAGGAAGGAGCATCCCCTCCACTGGACACCACCTACTCCCTTTCCCCTTCCAAACTCTGCTCACTCTGCTCATTCCTCGATGAGCACCTAGCAATGGGGTTCATCCGTCCCTCCTCCTCCACTCACACTGCTCTGGTCCTCTTTGTTCACAAAAAGGATGGTTCCCTCTGTCTTTGCATTGACTTCCAAGGACTCAACAAGATCACAAATAAAGACTGCTACCTGCTCCCCCACATCTCCGACCTCCTAGACGCCCCGAGCCATGCTAAGATCTACACCAAAATCAACCTCTGGCATGCGTACCACTTGGTCCACATCACCAAGGGAGATGAATGGAAGACGTCCTTCCGGATGCGCTACAGCTCCTATGAGTGGCTAGTCATGCCATTTGGTCTTACCAATGCCCCTGCAGCATTCCAGCAGTTTGTAAACACCATCTTCGCTGATCTCCTTGATGTTTGCGTCATAGTCTACCTGGATGACATTCTTATCTACTCTGAAGACAAGGCCTCCCACAAGGAGCATGTCTGAGAAGTCCTCCAATGACTCTGCAAACACAGACTTTATGCTAAGCCAGAAAAATGTGAATGGTCCACTGACACCACTGAGTACCTAGGCTATAACATCTCTCCCTCCGGTCTTTCGATGTCTCTGGACAAAGTCCAGACCATGAAGGAATGGCCAGAACCTCAGAAGGTCAAGGATATCCAATCCTTCCTCGGATTCACAAATTTCTACCATCGCTTTATAGCAAATTACTCCGATATCATTGTTCCTTTAACCCGCCTTACCTGCAAAGGTACTCCATGGAACTTCTCCGACGACTGTCGCTCTGCCTTCCGCAACCTGAAGGAAGCCTTCACCACCACTCTGATCCTTACCCATTGGGTTCCAGATGCTCCGCTGATCATAGAAACTGACACCTCTGACTACGCTATCACTGGTATTCTTTCCATCTGCTGCCCGGATGAAGAAATCTGGCCAGTCGCTTTCTACTCATGGACACTTTCCACTCCAGAACTGAACTATGACACCCATGATGGGGAACTCCTCACCATCCATGAGTCTTTCCAGACTTGGTGACATTACCTTGAAGGCTCCAGCACTCTGATCGACATCGTCACAGACCACAAGAACCTAGAGTACTTCGTGACCACTAAACTCCTGACTCGCCGGCAAGTCTGGTGGTCAGAGTTCCTCTCCCAATTCAATATGGTCATTCATTTCTGTCCCGGACGCCTTGGCGTGAAACCTGACTCCCTTACTAGATGCTGGGATGTCTATCCCAAAGAGGGGGATAAGGACTACGCTCGCATCAATCTGCACAACTTCCGCCCCGTATTCACTCAGGAGCAACTTGCTTTGTCCCTCTGAGCCACTTACCTCACAGCTCTGGTACTCCAAGCTAGCACCCTCTTCGATGTGGAACAACTCCACAGCAATATCCTTTCCACACTTCCCTCAGATCCCCTAGCCGAACTCCACATGTCCAACCCCGCCGACTCTCGCTGGTCAGTCGATGAAGACGGTTTCCTCCATCTCGACAAGCGTACATATCTACGTTCCTGACACTAATGACCTCCGACTCCGAGTACTCTGGTACAAACATGACCATCCACTCTCCAGACATTTCAGCCAGAACCAGACTTTGGAACTGATCCACCACGAATATACCTGGCCAGGAATCAGGACATTTGTCAAGGAATATGTTTCCTCCTGCACATCCTGCGCCCATGCAAAGGTTCCAAGACACCGGCCTTATGGATTGCTGAAGCAGCTCCCCATCCTGGAGAAGCCATGGAACTCCATCTCCATGGACTTCATCAAACAGCTCCCTGTGTCCTCCAGATATACTGCCATCCTCGTCATCGTGGACCATCTGTCCAAACAGTGCATATTCATCCCAACGCACAATACCATCACATCTCCGGAGCTCACAAAGCTCTTTCTACTCCACGTCTTTTCTAAGCACAGAGTTCCCTCCCACATCACCTCCAATCGAGGTACAGAGTTCGTGTCTTGCTTCTTCCACTCACCCAGGAAAGCCCTCAATGTTATGGTTGGTGGTACCCCCCCATCTTTTCCCCCTACCATTCCTCTGGACTACCCCGGGTCGTCTCTCTGGGACAACATCATTGCTTCCCTGCAAGAGTACGCAGTGTCAGACACTGCCTTCAACACTGCCTTTGAGGACAGCCTCCTTGATCCATTCCCTCCTGACACTGCCCCTTTCTGATCCTATTTCTCCTGACCCAGCTTGACCCGTTCTGCATTGATCCTATTTATGTTCCATTTCCTCCCGAGGACACTGCCCCCGGGCCCTTCTGTCATGTGCTTCTTATATGCGATGCGTTTCTTACCTCATACACACAATAGTACCTCCCCTCACGTTACATTCAGACTCCAACTCACCTGCCCTAAACCAACTCCAGGCAGTATATATATTCACGCTCGGCCTGTATTGCTTCTTTAACTTGAACCTACACAATCTACCGTGTATCTTGGAGTTCACCGCTGGCTCACTTCACTCACCAGCTCTCTCACTTTATTCTTTGCTTCACCATTGTCTCTCTCATGAGGGTGATCTTCGGTCAATCAACATAAGGACATTGATCTTTGTCTGACTCAGGCCAGAGCAGACTCAACGAGCTCCAACTATGCGTTGGTGTTCCATTGTTACGTCAGTCATAACAAAAGGTTCAAGTTTCTACTCGTTGGTGCTACTGAGCCCAACCTCCCCCCATTGGACGCTGCTAGACACAGCCACATAGGTCAACATGAGGCATATCAATCTTATGCAACTCCTTTCAGGAGAATCTGAGGATGATGAGGAACATTGTATATCTCCACCCCACCCCCCTGTCCAGTTTTTTGCCTTCTCTCCCCTCCCCTCTTCAGAATCTCAATGAGTGTCTGGGTCTTCACAAAGTAACCCTATCACGAGTCACCCTCCCCCCACCTAGGAGGAACTCCCCTGCTCTCTCTCAATCATCATCAGTCAGTTCACACCCTCCCACCAGTCTCACTCAGTACTCTATTCCTGAAGAGGAAACTGTGGGCTCGGAAGGAGGAACATACGAGAGGACCGTTCTCACCGGAGCAGATGCCGAGGCTTAATCCAAGACCTCCCCCTATCCCTGAACCAGACCTGGACTACCCTATAGGAGACAAAGAAGACGACAACGAAGACATGACGAAGAATGTCAAAGCAGCCCTTCCTGAGGACTTCACTGGAGAAGGAAAGGATGCCAACAGGTGGCTCCTAGGAATGGACAGATACTTCTCCCTCCACCCGGACCTATCGGACAGGGCAAAGGCCCTCATATTATTAAACCACATGCCCAATGGAAGAGGCAAAGTGTTCACAGAAGCCTGGCTGATCAAACTCGCAGATCAGACCATCCCACACGGAGACAAAGATTATATCGGAATGACACGGTCCCGATGGTGCAGAGAACAGCTAGGAAGTGTGGAGTGTGAGAGTGACACACACCGATGTGGGTACTAGTGATCCTGAGGGAGATGGCTTGAAGATAAGAGGCTAGTGAACTGGTGTTGAACAAGAGCCAATGAAGCTTCTCAAGCTTAGACTTGGAGAAGATGAAGAAGCGAGTAGAAGAGCTTAAGAATTATAGAGCCTGAAGGGCTCTCTACTTATACATGAATCGTATAAGGTTAGAACTGAGTCTAAAAGATATAATGGGATAGCCCTTAGCCCGTGGGCTCCCATTGGTAGATAAATCATCGTATGATCTACCATAAAAGGTGTCAACCCTGTACCCTGACAGGTGACG
>JBBPQN010000214.1:0-21255 GCA_038092575.1 Boletus subluridellus | reverse complement strand
TCTTGGAGTTTCCTCTGAAGCTTTAAGACTGAGCCCGATTCCTTCCATCTATCATCTCCTCCTCAGTTGACATTCTGTGACGACCTGAAGTACACATCGTACTCGCTTTAGGGTTGTTTCAGGGAGACCTTCCCACAGCTGCAGCCAACTAGGAAAACATTTTTTTTCCTTGGAGGTAAAAGCACTATGAGGCTAGAGATTTTATGAGTACACCGGGTACACTACAAAGAGTCAATCATACATCATCAGGAAAAACCCAAATCAACATAGTCATGCAATTGTACACATTTCCAACTTGAATAATTGCCTCCAGACCAACACTACTAGGTTTGAACACACGAGCACTAAGCTAGTGTAGCTTACTACTAGTAGTACCCTAGATGATAGTCATGTATGCGTGCCGGTCGCTAAATGAGTTTATATAGAAACTATCACATTGTTCGAGCACATTACTGCTCGTCCAATGTGCAGGAGCAACCCTACCGAAATGGGGAATGAGATGAATGCTACGATGGAAATCTGAGACTGGGATGATGCTGCATAAACGCTCGCCATTTCGCAGAGCATGGGAAACTTTGTACATGCTGTGGTTGGGATTTGGGGCCGTGAAAGCCGTGAACCACTCAACATACGCCAGGTGTGAAGGAATGGGAGTCCCGGGGGCAAACAAAGACTCTCGTGCATGATTGGCAAGTGTGAATACAATACGCACTTGTGCGACTCAATATCCTTAACAACCCCAAATCAGTCCATCCCAAGTTCTTGCATTTAAATGAAATACTACACTCACCATCGACTCCTACATCCCCCCCTTCGCCTACTTTCACAAGTGCTGTGTCAAACCGTCCCGGCACTATCTTCCCTCGTATGTCACACTGATCAGGGTGACAATGGATGGCATCCACAGTCCTGTCTTCTACTTCGTGACCCAGGCCATCAACTGAGTGGAACTTGATCTTGTGAAAGATGGAGATGGCACAAAACGGCAGGACAACACTGCATGCTGCACGCTCGAGCTACATACCATTAAGACCAGGCTGCTGCAAGCGCGCCACAAAGCAACAGAGGGCATCAACAAAAAAGCGTGTGCGGTAGGTAGTAACGACATTCTTGAACACAACCCAATTGATGGAAGGGTGGTTCGTCATCTTCATAACACGGACATAGCACATGTCGGGGGGAACGTGAACGTTGACTCCAGTAGCTCCCTGTTCTCACCATCTGACAAAACTCTGGTGCCAGAGGACCTTCTCGCGATGCTCCAGCCACTTTGTCATCTGGTAGTATTCTTCCTTGTGATTTGTTGCGCAGTAAGCATCTTTGGCGAGGTCTATGTGGAGCCGCTCAGTGTACTCCGTCGAGTAGTTGTCTGTTGTACCAAATAGTTGGATCATTTCAATGTAGTGATGGAGGGAATGGAGTTTCAGGAGATTGAAGTGCGTGTGGATGCCGAGATCAACAAAAATGGATTTGTTCGCGTGAAACCGACTCAATGCATCGTTGAGCTGGGGAAGGGTGTCTGATGTATGACAAGGGTATTGTGCCAAGTAAATGAAGTTGAGTATTGCCCATGTAGCACGAAGGAGACGCGCAGCATTGAAACCACCAGGTAGAGGGATGTCAATGATGATTCCAAGCAGAAACCGACAGATTTGATCATGTTCAGTTCCGCTAACTCGTGATAACGATGTTATTCCCTTCATGAATAGACGTATATTGTGGTTGGCAGGAAGGTGACGGCAGCACGCATTGATCTCGGCCTTGCTGCAGCAACCCCGGATCCAGGCGAGAAGATGCTTCAACATCCCTTGGTATAGTTGATGGAGAATGTCGGGTGTGATCGACAAGAAGATATTGAGATGTGCATGAGGCTCCCAGAACGGCCTGTAAATGGGCTTGATGCCAAGTTCTCAGCATGCATGGTTGAAAGTGACAAAGTCTTCGTCGATCAATGCAAGCGCATCCAGCACTGCAGTTAAATCCCGTAACGCTGCAGGTGTATCCGCACTTCCAAGCTCGCCATGCTCAATGTCACACTTTGGGCATTCTCCTGTCTTGATGCCAGTGACGAGCACCTGCTCAGGGTAATCCCCTGAGTAACAAGTGATGATCGGGTGGCTGCGACGTACTATACCATCGCCACTGGTCATCGGTACACCCTCGTGGCTTGCATGCTCCAATGGCTCAAGCATGTGTCGCATACAAGCATGAAACAAGTTCGCAAGGGCACGGCGCCGCGCCGCTTTATTATTGACGTGTTCAAGGCGAGTGACTGGCAGATATCCGAGAAGGATCCAGCCTCCACGAGAGGGCTTACGGCGGATGTCTTTTGGTATGTTGCCTATGGTCATGTAGACGGGATAGCAAGACTTGTTATGGAACAACATGACTTGAGTCTTGTCTGATGACAAGATGACGGGGATGACCGTAGCACCAGGTTTTTTGCGCTCGAGTTGTTTCTACAATGGGAGCTCGTGAGTTCATGGCTAGGTGAGATCGTGAGTTCATGGCTAGGTGAGATCGTGAGTTCATGGCTAGGTGAGATCGTGATGAAACCATACCTGAACGTTCCACCACCACTGTCCCGTATGCATATCGTAGTACATTCATTGTGTTCGTTCTTCATCCATGTAGTGCCGCTCTGGCACGAAAATGAGATGACGTGCAAACTCAGGATCACCATAGAGTGCTCGTATGCACTCCATGATGTCCCGATAGAAGATATCGAATGCCTCCCCTGTGAGCACGACTTCTTTGTGGACGAAAGTGGGGCGTCTGCCTGGCAGTTTGTCGATGATGCAATTTAATTCGCGACTGTTCTTGTACGATAGCCCGAGTGCATTAGATACCTGTTCAGCAATTAGCGTTAGATGTCTTGTGATAACCGATACAACAACCTACCCCTTCAATTTGAAGAAGTTCAGTGAAAGCCATTGCACCCGGGCCACGAAGTTGTGCCCAGCATGCCACTTCATAGTCGATTCGTGAGCGAAATGGCGCATAAATGTTCTCCTCTGCCACAGCACCGAGTTCCGTTTGGTAATCCGAGTAGGCAAGGGTCGTCTGCATGAGAGGTTGGCCAGCACGGCCGTTTTGGAATTGAGTGATGATTGGCTCTTGAGAGCGACCGAGGGGGATTCTTGCCTGATGAGCTTGTAGTCCATTATCCTGTATCTCGGTGTCTTCAGTTGCTCCGTCCTCGCCACCTATTGGGGGATCCATAGCAGCGGGAGCCCGAGGTGGCTCCCAACCCTCCTCCATCTCGGCATTTTCAGCTTCAGCGTCTCCTTCCTCTTCATCTTCTGAGGCATCTACCCCACTGTCAACATGCTGGCCGTCATTGTACTCACCGATTGGGACATCAGAGGGGGCAGACAGGCCGGCCGATGGTTGAGAGAGATGGGCAGATGGGGGCGGTGAATCGTTATGGGGGAACGGTGGATGGTCACCTCGGACGGATCGCGCACGGACTTGAGATGCGATGCAATTCAAAACGTCAATGTCAAGAATTTCGCTTGAGTCCCCATCAACCTCCTCGTGTCCATTGGACGCTCGTTGGTGGATGGCCACACACGGGGCATTGGTTGTAAGGGCGAGATGGTGGGAGTACCCTGTGAAAGAAAAGAGCGCGTTACAGCCTGTGCAGGGGATCATCCAGAGAGCACAAGTGAGGGAAATGGCTACATACCTGTCGAATTTATTGCCGCCGGTGACCGACGGCTGAAAATCTTTTGGGGGACTGTCCAGAAAGGGTCCCCCTTGATTCCGCTTGGTGGTAGCTCATGGTAGCTATAAAGGTGCTGTCAGCCTGAAATTTCTAACCGTCCCGAAAATTTCCAGTTCCTCACCTGTGCACTAAGGCGATACCGTGATCATCAAAAAATGGCCAGCAACGATCCCACCAAACTCGCAGCCCAGAAAAGGGAGACGAAGAGACTGGGCTTGATGGGCCCTCGCACAGGTGGGACCATGGAGCCGCCGGCGGAGGGCGTGACACTGAGTCCCGCAGTTAGTAGCAATGAGGTTAGCAACGAGTCAAGTCAGTCCAATTTCATTTACATCAGTGATGGACATGGCATACTCACCAAGCATTTCAACACACAGAACCCACTCGCAAGGCCAAGGAGGCTGCAAAAGCAAACAAAGGTATTAGCCAGGATCGTCTCGGAAGAAGAAAAAACTCACTTAAAGGGAAACGGCAGTGTGGCAGGCAGACCGCGGACAGCGTAAACGTGGATCCACCGTGACAAAGGACAATGATTTAGAGATGCAGCGACCTAAGCAAAAGGAAGCGTGAATGAGCAAAAAAAATGGTCAGTTGAATTCCGAGTCAATCAGCAGTCCGCGCCAATTGCAGAATGCTGCTCGCTCACTTTCGTCCATTAGACTTGAAGACTGGAGAGGTCCAGGATGGAGGGGATAGTGGCGAAAGAGACACGGGGGCGGTAGGGAACGCTGATAAGAACCATGCCTCACGGAAGGCATGTGGTAACAATGGTAAGTGGCCACGGGCAAACACCACATCACCGCCGCCCTGATTCCTGACCTTCACCTTTGGCACAATCACTCACCATTACGTTTTCACTGGAACCGCCGTGATACCACAGCTTTACCAGCCACCTCAACGATTACAAAACGAGGCCAGGAACCTGTCTCCGACATCAGTACTCATCAGACCAAAGGCAAGAAGACTACCAGCAACAAAAGGAAGGCCAACCCGGTGTCTCTTGGAGTACGAGGAATGGGGGACTCCAATGTCAGTGGGAGTGTCAAGGGAGAAGACTCGGACAAGTTCAACAAGGGCGGCGGTCGAGGTTCTGCCTTGTCAGACAGCAATATATCCCACAATGACAGTGGTCAAGAAAGCGAGGACGAGCTCCTGCATACGATTAGCAGCAGCTTCGCTTCGAAGGCCAAACTTGGCAAGGTTGCTCTCATGAAGGAGGTGAGTGTGGTCGCACACCGGACTCGGAGACAAGTATACTAATCTCGGCCTGATCTCTCCAGATGGAGATCCCACAGATAGTCACCACCCAGATCGATAAGGTGGGAAGTTCACTTGCCAATCTTGATGATGACTCAGACGCACTCACGAAACTGATAGCCCGCGCCCACAACTCGGCATGCCGCATTGGGAGCCACCGTGAGTGCAATTTTAACATCAGCAAAATGGTCTGGTCAACGCTCTGACTTACATTTAGTGTGCCAAGGACGTTGTAGGGGAGGGCAACAAAGGTGCAAATGAAGAAGGCAGGACCTCTGTTCAGACCGGCGCTGTCAAGGACGAGGCCCCAGAGGACACGAAGCCACCACTCATTCAATCCTCGGGCTCCAAGCCGGATCCCGCCACTGACCTAGTCTTACCCGAGTCCGACAGTGCGCCGCTCTTAATCAGGGCCCAACCACTCCATATTCAACAACTGATACAAAACTCGATCGACTGGTTCTTGAAGGAGATCGCGTTTGAGAAGGGATTCCCATTGATCAAAGACAAGCGGGCGATGGCAATCAAAGCCTTGAGGGATAATGCGGATCATATGGGGCTTTGGGAAGTTCAGAGCCGGTTGTATTGGGATCCGAAGTATGCCAACCGTTTGGCTAGCATCGTAAGTGATCTCCTTAGCAGTTCACTAACCAGGGTGACTCAAACGATGACACACTTTCATTTTAGCCAGAGGGCCGGCTGGCCACATGGCGCCAGAATTTCAAGAGAACTGCTCAGACGATCGTTATTGCAGGTTACGGACTGACGAAAGGATGTGCCGACCTGGTATCGAAGTTGTTGAAGCTTGATAATTTTATCTATCCGCTAACGTCGAAAGTAAGTACGACAAGTTGTCAGAGGAATATACTAATAAGCTACTAACACTAATAATTTCAGGGAGATCCGATGCATCATGAGCCTTTCCACAACCCTGTCATCTTGGATGTCTTGCGCGCAACTGTGTTCAATGGACCGACATCCATGGGGGCTAAGTATAGTGACCATTTCGTATCCGTCCTTGATGACCACGAGGACAAGGTAGAGCTACCAAGCGGACTGGTTGCATTTGTGGCTACAACCATAAGTGTGGGTTGGTCCATTGTTATGCATGCTAAGTATACTACAGGTTTACTCCATCTTGGCCGACTGGCGCAACGGATCAGGACCACGCGACCCCGAGAAAGTATCCTACATTCCGGAACATCATTACCAGGTGTATGGTAAATACCAGGGGCTCTTACGATTCATCTATACGACCGGCGATGAAGGCCCCAAGAGGTTCCACATGCTGCTGTCGCGAATGTACCATCACGTCATGTAAGTTGTTGGCTAGTCAGAGTTTCTTTTTCCTGACAATTCACCTGCAGTGTTGATGCGTTGGCAACGGATGATCAAATCACATTTGCCAATGTGGATCTCAATAAAATGGAGACGGGAAATTAGGTGGTTTGGAAGTATGGTTGGTCAAATCTCTTCGTATCCTGGACGATTTCTGTGATTGCTATAAAATGTATGCAATTGCACACAATGCTATGGAAATGTATGGAATGTATGGCATGCACGCAATTGCGACAAAATGTATACATTCTAAAAGGGACTTAAGTCATCTAATGCAATTGTGAGAAAATGTGTACAATGCCACACATTTTGATGCAATTGCGTCGAAATGTGGATTTGGGTTTTTCCTGATGATACCTGAAGGCTGGTATTATTATTATTCTCGGGTTTTCAGCAACTGCTCTCTCGCTCACCGAAGGCACTAGGAGGGCTCTGATTGGTCAAGAACCAGGCAACCGAGCTCAACAAGGTACTAACAAATGACAATACCGGTTCCGTGGATTGAAATTCCCATACTGCCGCTGGCAGGGGTAACTTGAAAGTTAATGTTCATCGCTGAGACTCGCTGATCAACCCGTCTAACCCCGCGACCCTTGAATTTTTGAAGCTTGACAGCCGTGTTATTGTATAGGTCCTTGTTTATCTGGCACGTCCTCCGAGTGGTTGGTAGTTACATCGCTTCCTTCTTCCTAACTCGTTCAACATATGGTAACTCAAACCTTTTCCTGGTGCATTTCATGACAGACACAACTACCCTGCTCGCCAAGAGCAAGACCGCATCACGTTGTGAAGGGCGAGGGAGCCTCTCGCTTACAGGAGCAACTTGCTAGCAGAGAAATTTGGTGGCGCGATCACCATGAACAGCTGAAAGCTCGAGGATACATCCCTCATCCACGATACGCACCTAACTAGGTCCCATCCTGGAAAAACGCGAAAAAGAAACATCGGGCCAAATACGAATATGTCAAGCGAATGGCGGTGGATATACCCCACACCTGATTCTGCATCCACTTCACGATTAGAATTCAAGTATGTGCAAACCCTTCTCCGGTACAGTTGCTTTGTTAATGCATGCCCCGAACCATTGCGCCCCAATTTACGAAGTTATTGCTTTGAAAGACGACGCAGACATCGTTATTTTCGTCAAGCCTTTACTTCGTGCCTACGCTAATCCGTACTTCGACACCTTTGGTGAGGCGCTAGATTGTTTCCGTCGATTGTCTGAGGTATCCTCTATCCATCCACGTAAAAGCATGCTCTCAACGTCTTTCCAGGGGCTTTTATTCATGCACCAACGTCACATTACCCATCAGTGCGGATCCACCATTTCCAAGTTCAACTCGAGATCTCGTTCTGCAACAGAGATCGTATGAATAGAAACATCGTGGTCGATCGAAGCGAGCTCTACCCGGACTCCTTTCGCCCCATGAAGACCATCCTCAAACGAACTATAGTAATTCTGCGAAACATTTCGCGCGCACTCAACGTCCTCTTCCATCGACTTTGGGTTCTCCTGGATATATGATCCGTCAGAGACGAACGCCAGGGAAATATCGACTAGGGGAAGCCCCAGAAGCTTAAAAACCGGACGGGCCTTGCCATCCATTGTCGACGGCCGTCTTTTACCTTGGAAATGCACTCAAGAAGGACTTGATCCAGGTTGGTTGCTTTACTTTCCAGACCGAGAATTGACTGACTCATTGAAAGTGTACAGACGAAACGAGGCTTCGAGTCCATGGAGCCTTCAGTACGAGTTGTTCTGTTTGACAATATATGACAGAGTTTGGGTAGCTGGAGACTACGCTCACGGGTCATGGTCCATCTCCCAATCCAGGGATGAGTCAATAATCACCACCTGAGTCTTCCGGGTAACCGTTTCTCACAAGGCACGGACGTGAATGCATCGATTTTCAGCTACACTGGTCCAAGCTGGCAACACTGAAAGTATTACTATCTGACATGGCAGCTACATGTGCTCCTGCATCAACATAACTTAAATATCACATTCACGGCCACAGCCACAATAAACCAGGCATCATGCGAGAAGATCTAGTTGTCGTTATACTCTGAGTTATGGACGGAAACTGCGAGGCGGTACATACGCAAAAATTTTCGAAATCGACCTAGGGGTAAATACAACAACTTTGTCAACCAAAAAGGGCGAAGGCCCAAGGAAACGATCCACCAATCAAAGTTCCCATCGATATCTGCACCTGCGCCGCAAATTTCGTACTTGCTCACTGCCTCTTACCATTCCCGATTAAGATTCCGGAATCTTATCATGGCATTAGGCAAGAGGTACTCGTGTGAAAAGAAATCCTTGAGGAAGAAGTTGTGATTTTCATACTAGATATATTATTGTATTTTTTTTTACGCAACGGTCGAGTGGGAAAAGGTGTGATATTCGGAGAAGGTATTTTGATGCAAATATTCGATGGAAGTAGTAACCCCAACTTTTTGTTGATAGAGATACGACCCCAGCCACCTGCCCATCTCCGGATCCCCTAAGTGCAATGCTTGTGGCAGGGCCGGAAATGCGGCGTCACATTCACGTCAGGAGTGGTTGTATGCATTCAATAGGATTATTCAATTCGACAATAACAAAGAATTCCTTTGGCCTGTGGCTCTGTATTTCCACCTCTGAACAAATTACACAGGTAATTTCACCCAGCAAATGTTCTACATTTGAAGCCCAGCGCTGCGACGTGGCTAGATGCCTGTTGGATATATACTTATGAGACCACATCAATGGGACTCGCTGTTAGCACGTGTGATGCAACACTTGTTCGAAGGTCTTCAGAGTGTCATCCATAGGAATACCTTGCATCCTGGCAGCGTAAGAAAAAAACAGCGGTAAATACACAGAACGAATTTCCTGGACGGTAAAATTAGTGGGTCCAATCTCCCAGTGGGGCCTATCAATGGTTACACTCTTGGGGCTGTGCCGTTTGTTACCGAGCCTTCAGGAGAGGCGAGGCGAACAAAACCAGGACGCGAAAATATCACCGATTGTATATTATTTGGGCTCACCGGGTATCATAGCACCATTGAGTTGAGGAAAATCAGTAGTAGCTATGTTGCTTCTCTCGATGGCTTTGATGTAAAGGATAACTCTCACCAATCAGGGTCTACCATTTGAGACGGACACGCGAGCAGACAAATCAACATGTCATAGGTAGTAAATTATATGGGGCCATGAAAATGAATGTGACGTGGCGTTGCAAACGTCATCGGGATGTGGGTACGGCTGCGATGCTACGCGTGATAAACCCGATTTGTCGCATCCAGTGAGAGGTACCACGAGTAACGCTATGATACGCATTCTCTCCCTTGTCGACCACGCGGGAGCGCAACTTCCAGCTGCTGAGGCCAGCCATGATAGCATCAAACCGCTGGACAACTTCACTCATGGTGGGACGTTTTGAAGGGTCCTTCTGAACCATGTCAACTATTAGAGATCGCATAAAATCAAACCCGAGCTTTGACTAGTTTTGCTTTAGCGAAATGTATGTGGCGTGTGGTAATACCACATACCTCAACAAAGTCCTTCTTGATAGCATTACCGATGTAGAAGACGTCGGTAGGGAAAGGATCACAAGGAGCATCGGAATTCTGAAATTCCGGGACTCCCTTGTCACCTCCCCAGATCGGGACTTCCATAGGTTTGACAACAGAATCATCATAGCGGCGTGACAGGCCAAAATCGATCAAGAAATATTTCGGAGGTCGTTCGGTTCGAGTCTTGTAGCGTGCATATCCGGAGAAGTCTCGCTTCATCAAAGGGCTAACGGGATGGAATGGATCAATGTAGAGCCTACTTGGATCCACCATGATGTTTCTGGACGAGCAATCACTGCGAGGGACTAGATCGAAAGATGAACTTCCATATACTGGTGACAGTACTTACCGATGAGCGATACGGTGCTTGTGCATAAAATGGAGACCCTACCAAGGGTCAGTAGCTGGGTAAGTGGAACGTACGAAGGCGTACTTCAAATAATTGCCTAACACATTCGACCGCCTCTCCAAAAGTACCAAAGGGAGGGTGTGTATAGTTTCGAAGCAGAGGCATGACGATAATCGCATTACCCTCCTCCTCAGGAACGGGCAATACACCGTAAACCGGAACACAGTGGTTAGCACTCGCGGCTAGTGTTTGGGAGGAGAAATATCGCGCGATATCAATCTCGTAAGGATGGTCCCTTGTGTTGACTAGCTTGAGTGTAACAAAAGCACCATCCGAAGCACGCGTGGCATCGAGGATCCTGGTAGCGTACTTGCAATTTTTAATGAATGAATGACGCGAGACAAAAGCCTAACACGTTTAATGCACACCTTGGCTACACGACTATCTTCACACATCAACCAACTCTTCTTTGTTCCTTGCCAAGAGGGTACCCAATCCGGGGCATAACGAGGTCGAAGAATATATCCATTATCCTTCAACCAACTGTAGTGCTTGGACCACCACAACTCGGGTTCAGAGAGCTGCCCAGCATCTTTGTTCGTCGGCGTGTCACCGAAAGCTGCGAGCTCAAGTTGAGCGAGTGATGTTTCCTCTCGCCTGGCTTCAGCCTCCTTGACTGCTTGCTTTTTTGACCAGGTGGGCATAACACGTGAAGGATGTGTGCTGTGGTGTTCAGTAGTTGGGTTTACAAATATGCCCAAACATGGATCCATATTGGACCCCGTGTACCGAATGTGTTCGCGGAGCCGTATTCGAGTGAGTAAGAAGGATCAGTCGGACGGAAGAGGGGGGTTGCTAGAGGGAACTTTTTCCACACGGTTCCCGTCTTGAAAAGGTGTACCAGGATGCCCTAGGTAATGTACCCCCCTTGATCATGCCACCCGACGACGCCCAGACGGTGCTCCTCACATCAGACCTTCTTGGATTCGTTGGAAATTATGGTCCGACGGCCCCCCTTGCGAGGGTCATTGCCAAGGATTCCTTGCATGCTGGTCATGTATTTCTTCGAGCGACGCTGGAGGAAATGAAGAAAATTCGTGCTATGTCCAAAAGTTTGGATGTAAATCATCACGACCTTCTCCGAGAAACGAGAGCCCAGTACGACGAGTGAGTAAATCGGCGAGGCTTGTTTCAGGTAGTAACTTTCTCTTTGTTTCATCAGCTTGCTGCGGCAGAAGAAGGAACTTGAGTCACTTCGGAAGCAGCGCAACTGGCTATTCAAGCTCTTTCACTTGAAACCAGGTCCAATAAAGCGCGCGGAACAAGCATTCTTTGGCGATACCTTTGAGCTCTGGGATTCGACCATGGTACTACCTTTTGTAACAAGTGTTGAGGTGGAAGAAGTTGCTAATGACACCAGACAACCTCTGACAGGATGAAGAGAGCCGAGTTATCAACAAACACGACAGATCTCGCTCCAGTTGAAAGTATGTGTCCATTACGGTGAATTACGAGCTTCCTTAAGCGGCGAATGGAGGTGAATCGGTCGCACAGGACGAACCCATTTCGGGTCTGGCGGTGGAAATGAATGGTCCTGTTACACAGGAAGCAATTGCCACTGTCCAAGAGGCGGTGTCCTTTCTGGCATCTGGAGGTCCCTTTGGTGATCCAACGCCTTTTGACAGTCAAGATAGACAAACCTCAAGTGAGGCAACGTTGTCCATCCAATCATCCGCTGATCGTATCATTACTACATTTGAACCCTAGCTACAGGAACAACGCTCGAGGCTGAGGTGTTGTCGTCCTCCCGAAGCAGTGTTTCTACCTCGCCCAGTAGCCCCGGCTCGGCTTCCAGTTTTAGTTATCTCAATCTCAACTTTAATTACAACATCGTCAACAACACAGACACCAATACCCAAGGTTTTACCATCAACAACAATGGTTCTGGAAACAGTGGTTCGGGTAGGTTCTACACAGCGAGAGAAATCAGTCCCGGCCTCACTTTGACCTTACTGGTATAGTTACCAGCCCTCGATCATCTGTGAACAGCCCACCGTCCTAGCTGCTAGTTTCCTTTCCAGTGAAATTTTTTTTGTAGTTCCACCTTTACATCACAGTAATATTATTGCTTGCAGAATTAAGTCTAAGGTTCCTCGGGTGGGAAGGAAAATATATGGATTCATTTGTTCATATGTGCGTGTAGTTATGCGGCGGTAGGGTTGAACAGAAGGGTCCGTGTGTTCACACGGGGAGCGGAATCGGTCTCCCTTCCCACCTCTGGAATTCATACTGTTGAAAATCACCACCACGCCGTCACTTGCATAACCAACTTGAGCAGTTCTCTATTGATTAGTAGATGCTTGACGCCCTTGCAGAGGCGAGGCTGCATGCCATCCCCAAATATTCAAGTTACCTGCTGTGGGTCGTCGCAACTCCCGTTCAGGTTCCATCCCTACCTCCCCCCGCTTCGCTTCGACAAACGTAGATGGCCCGGGGTACCATCCGTTGGCGTGTAATATGACCTCTGGGTGACTGGTGTGCCAGGGGCTTGGTCCCACCCTCTCAATTCGACAAATTGCACACCGTGAGTAGTTGTCTCTTCGCCCTATTCGACGACTAACCTTCTGCCATTCACTAGGTTCCCTCGAACATCAAGGCCATTATTTTGTTTCGTGGTGGAATTCTGTTCGATTTTACGAATAACAAATACCGGATATAAAGCAAGCCGACGCTCTCGACGATGGATCGACTAATTTCCAACGATAGGTTCCAATCCTCTGCCATCAGCCCAGGTTTTAGGCTCAAAGCATTTTTTGGGATTACCGTCACGAATATTTGAGTCAATGGTACCCAGGCGGACATGAAGGCGAAGCTCTGGATTGGCTGGGGCGTTCCTCGGAAGTTCGCGGTGTTCCCTTGAAGTGTATCCGTCTCATGTTGTGCCCTAGTATTGGTTCGAGCGTTAGGAGGCGACGGCAGGCTGGGCGTTTCCCTGGTTTGGAAGATACCACTTCCTGGGGGACAACTAACCGGATCATCCCAGAGTGATCTGAGGTAGGAAATATTGCATCATTTCACTTAGTATTCATCCAACCTCCCCTCACAGAAATCGCCAGACGGAAACCGAGAAAATCGAGGGTCAGAAGAAGCTAGAGGCACGTATGTTCTTCGTCTTCTACTTCATGCCTTTCGACTAATTAGCTTCTTAGCTTTCGATTTATTGCCACCCGAGCCTGTAATGCCGAGATGGTTGCATTGATGCAGACCAGACGAATTGTCCACTCTGACGAAGTAGACATCAGGTTGTATGCTCCTTCCGAACTGGTCCCCTGGCAATGTGCGAATCATTGCATCCCTATCTATGATGTCCCCACCTTGGTCTTACCTGTAATCAATGGAGAAAGGGTGGTGTGCTTTTGCAGGCTGTTTGTGGCCACCCGGATTCAAAGTCACGAAGGCTCACGATCTTGAATCCGTCCAACAACACTGGCAACTGGTTCCAATTCATACATTAGCATCACGTAAACGATTGGTGTGTAGAATCGCAACCGTCCTGCTCATAGATTAATGCCTTTACAGGGATCAATTGGACTGAATTCACACACGTCCGCAACAAGCTTTCCCGAGAGTTGTTCAACCCCGTTCAAGAATAACCTGAACAAGGACACTTCGAATTCGCTCACCGATAACACCATTCACATACCAATCCTGGAGAAGTAGCAACAAGCTCGCTGAGTTTCGCAACTCCGACAAGCTTCGCGAGTCGATGATATATACCACACCGTTTCTCGGGGGTTTACTGGATGCTCTCTCTGATCCGTACTTCGACACCTTTGATGAGGTGATCGACTGTTTCCGTCGATTGTTCGGGGCATCCTCTACCCATGCACTTCGAGGGGCTTTTATTCTGACATCACGTTGGATCCACCCCCCTACAATTTTAATTCGAGGTCTCTTCTGCAACAGAGATCGTATGAACAGAAACATCGTGCTCGATCCAAGTGAGCTCTACCCAAGATCCTTTTACCCCATGAAGACCGTCTTCAAAAGTGACACAGTGATTTCACGAAACATTCTACGCGCGCCCAACGTCCTCCAAAAAGTGATATTTCATCGACTTCGTGCTCTCACGGAGCTAAGATGCGTCAGACGGACCCCAGGGAAGTCCCAGAATTTCAACACTCGGACGAACCTTGTAATCTATACCCGACAGACGTCTTTTACCCTGGAAATGCCCTCAAGGATTTCATCCAGGTTCTTTGCTTTACCTTTCGGGGTGAGAATTGATCGACTGATTGAAACCGTACAGATGAAACGAGGCTCCGAATTCGTGGAGCCTTTAGTACGAGACACGGTCCAGGACCATCCTACGACGCGACCCAACATGAAGGAAGTGGTTGTTCGGTTTGATAAGCTGCGACAGAGCGTGGGTGACTGGTAATTACGCTCACGGACTGTGGATGACAAGGAAAATACGTTTGAACGGGTCACTCGTAATGTTTCACATGCATACGGCACAGTGCATTTGTCGGTAGAGGCGTTCCGCCTATACCTACCCTACGATCGCGAAACGCTTGCATGTATGATATTGACTTGCGAAATACGCCATCTGTCATTCCGGAAACGATTTCACGCACCGGCCATCCAGGGGACGAGTGGAGGACACCTCGGTGAATATACCTTCAGATGATTCGAGCTTTGCTTGGGACGTGCCTCCAATCCCCTGGAAGATCGCGGTCAAGTCACTGGGTGAGACCCCCGTAACTGTTTCTAAGGAACAAGACACGCATATCGATGGTGGCTACAGGAGATCAATTACGTTCTTGGACAACCTACGGTCGTTACCTCTGTACGGGCAGCCGAACATTCGCGAAGTTGAAACCGGAACCTTATTTCATCCTCCCTCAGCCTTCATTGCCAAGCTGTAAAGTCTTCTCATGGAAACTCATGATAAAACGGTGCACGTAGGCTCACTGGTAAATCACCAAAGTACCCTTCCCGGGGCAGTCTAAGTCAACACTGTACGGTCTGGGACAAACTCAACACGTTCTCACAAAATATTATAAATTTCTATCCAAGGTGAACTCTCGGCTATCGTGAAACTCGAGCAAGCAGGATTCCTTGGTTTCATTACTTACTTCCTACCAGTATCACACATCGGCTCACTTTCAAAATTTCAAGCGGCCCGGGGTATTCTCGGGTCCGACCACTGGTAACTTATCAATTTTGGTGACCCCTTCGAATATTTGAATAAGTCATCTCTGCTTATTGTATTCCTCCCTACATTCTTTTGCTATCCTTTCCAAGAAATATGATATCAACTGCGATCGAGAAAAATCAGGGGGAGGGTGATATTCAATGCAGGTTCTAATGGTGTATAATTAACATCCTACGAGACTTGGCTCGCATGGGTCAGAGCCTGAGGTTTGTTGACGGCCGGCGATACTAACATATCTACAGGCACCTGTCCCTCGCGAGTCCCAACCGTCGATGCACTCTGGTGGCGAGCTGTCGATATCGCGTTGTATCCGTGTTTGGAGCATTCCTTCCGAGGGATGTCTCTGACGTGTATGGTATCCTTTGTTCCAAATCGATGGAGGAAGGCTTACGTGCAATGAGCGCTAGGAGCCACATCCCGACAGAGTCCAAAAATGTGCTGCTGTTAGATAGGTGGAACCTGCCGCGACGTGTGATTAAATATACATTGATTCTCTTAGTACAAGGGATACCAGTCACTAAGATTACATGAATGTTATGCTAGGTGTGGGGGAATCCCATATGGATTATGGTGGAGGCTGCTGAACCACTGTGGCTGCGATCAGAGCGTCAGCGTCAAACATGGATTCGACAATCAGTACTAACCCCCGCTGTTCCCTGAGCCACGATTGAGTGTCATTTCATGGACGTTGGAGCCCGCTGCCAATACGGAATGGTAGAAATAAAAGTGATACGAAGGAGAGCTGGGGCTTGTTGGCTCTACTTCTTGTGGATTCTCGTTAGATACATCTTGGCTCAGCAAACTCGTAGTATCGGCGAGGGTGATGATGCTATCGTCTGCCCAAAACCACCTCAGTCTTTATTTGGGCATGAATTGTATAGTTCTCTCACCATCGCTGACCTGGGGAATGTGCGGATTGTCCACGAATGGGTTGGTAGCATGTGCAGCCATCGTATTAGCAACGTCGATGATTGTTTGCTCCTCTTCGGCATTCAATGGGCCGGGTAGCTCGATTGCAATTCCAACTACTGTTGCGTCCGAGGGGACTGCATCTGGAGTAGATCAAGGTAAACCCTAATACTATGTACATATAGGATATCTCACCATTGACAGCTCGGATCTCTGTGGTCGGAACCGCTCGCAGTTCTTTTTCCTTTCGTTGCATCCGCTCGGACGTCCCCTGAACAGGGGAATCTTATCAGTACCAGCAGATACTAAATGTCACTGACAAGCTAACTTTGGTTTGGGTGTACAGAGACAAAGCTCCAGCATAGAACATGCGGGCAGCTCGATAGCTAAGGATATATTTAATCGGGTTAATAGTCTTTCGATGCTTCTCTAATTTTGCCTGCTTCGCTGCTAGACTGCAGATACGTGAGCAGATGAAAGAGAAACAGATCAATGACGACAAACTCATCATATTTGAGCTTTGTGTTCAGAAGAAACTGCGGGTTTGAGGTGAGATCGACGCCCATCTCCCTAATCTTAATCATTTCGTCTAATGTTGCAGAAAGCAGCAGGCTGCCTTCATTGACAACGCTACTGATGCTGGAGTGTTGTGCAAGGGGAAAATTGCTTTCCTCGAACTTGTTGGCAGCGCCAAGGTTGAGCGGGAGAATTACAGTGGTGGACCCTGGGGGAGCCATTACGCCCTTGAGGGAACGGCCGGGAGAACGCGATGGTGGGAGAGAAACAAGGCTGGCGCCTCAGCGGGTTTATATAGATGGAGTTCATTTCCGACCAAGAAAGAAATTGATTTCACCTTCAAGTCTGCTTAAACACCTACTTTCCGAGATTCCCGAGTCTGAGAAACAGTGAGATACGACGTTGAACAACACTCTTAATTTTAATTCAAAAGAATAAAAATCACATAAAGATTCCTCCACTTTGTGGTGAAAAGAAAATCAACTATTGCTAGAAGTGTTCGTCTTGCGGCGCTCCACTTATCGAAGCAGCTAAATGCACATCGGAGTTTTGCTTATAATAACAAGCACGGCGGCTCCGCCGCCTGCGCTCCCTTTCGCGGAGGTTGAAAATGAGCCACTCCGAGTTTTTTATGGAAGTGGAGATTAACCCTGTGGGCTGTAAAAACATGCCACTGCTATTACTTATCATACTTCAAGTTATATTTGGTTACCTTTCAAAACCGCTTTATTTCCGGCTTTTCAATTTCTGGAAACCACAAAACATGTTGTATCTCTTATTGCTCCAAAGTTGGTCCAATTCATTATGTGTTTTTTTAGATGCAATGTGACTGTGACCCCAGCCAAAATCACAGTGGCTAGTGGCCATGGGTCTGAATTCCCAACTGTTTGTAAGGATGCTGGACAATCTGAATGGGTGGAATGGGATAATTGATAAGCAAGCAGGCAACTTAATCTTCCAAACCACCTGACCATCATAAGCATAAGTTTGTCATCTTGCAATGTCATGGAACATCGTTTATTTGCCAATACATTCCTTTCTCCCTTTTTCGGTGAGGCCAATGAGTAGGAACTTGCAATTTGAACGGGAACCGGAGCACCTACTAATTCAGTCGGAGATGCATATTCAAAGTCTACTTGTATGCCGAAAAATTCCGTACCGCAATGTTCTGAAATGAGCTGCATACACATGGAAAATACGATGGGTTGGAGGTTTCGCCCGGCCATGTATGCAAAGAGAGCGATAGTTGAGATTTTCAAGTCTCAGCGACATTTTCTTTGCTTGCTGTTATCAAGTCCCTTCTCAAGGCCATAATAGTTCAACAGCCAGGCTCACATGGTGTAGATCTCGTGCACTGCAATCAACCAGAGCCTATGATATGAGTATTCTCCACGTTAAAGTTATATGCGGAAACACATAATCACGTTCTACTTCCTGATAATAGTCATGTTGGCAGTTAGACGGCTGGAGGGATTGGAACGGTTGAAGCAGTGTCGCTCGAATGATGGGTGTCTTCGAACATATGAGCAGCACACCAGAGACCCTGCAATCCATATCAAGACCGAGAACTATGTATCGTCTCTGCGTGCTGTAAGCACGTGGAGCACTACACTATCATATGAAACATAACGTGTCATGAGCGGTAGAACAGCACTTCTTGAGTCCTAAGTAGCCGGGGGGTAAGGTATAGCCGGGATGCTTCTGGCAACAAAAACAATCCGACGGGTCCAGTGAGAGGTAATGCGAGCGACTCGATCAAACAGGTCCTCGTCGATGTCCACAGGGCGAGCACGTAGTTTACGGCCACTCAGCCTGCGGCGAATTTCGTCAAATCGAAGTATTACCTCATCCATATTAGGGCGTTTAGATGGATCAGCCTGGACCATATCTGCCACCAATGACTTCATAAAATCGAAGCCCCGTTTTCTCTGGATAACATCAGCGAGTCAGTCTAGGAGTGTACTATATTGTTTAAAACTGACCAAAATGAAATCCTTCCTGATAGCATTACCAATGTAGAAAACGTCTGTAGCGAATGGATTGCAAGGCTCGTTGGAGTTCTGAAACTCAGGGACCTCTTTGTCGCCACCCCAGATTGGCACTTCCCTGGGATTGGCGTCCAAAGGGTCGTATCTGCGAGAAATCCCAAAATCGATGAAGTAGTATTTTGGAGGTCGTTGAGTGCGTGTAAAGTGCTTGGCATGGCCATTGCAGTCCTTGTTCAACATAGTCTCCACGGGGTGGAACGACTCAGGATAGAGATCAATAGGATCGAGCATGATGTTTCTGTTCATGCAATCCCTGTCAATAGTTTAACGCAAGAGGAGGACGATTGTGTTTCCACATACCGATGAGCTACGTGGTGCTGATGCATGAATTGCAACCCCTGGAAGAATTTCAACATGTGCGCGTCACAGCCACAAATCCATGTTACCTCGAACAGTTGGCGGAAGCATTCTACCCCTTCTCCAATTGTGTCAAAATTTGGATTAGTGTAATTTCGAAGTAGAGGCATGACCACAATAGCAATATCGTCGTCGGAGTCTAGGGTGAGGACATCGTAAATGGGAACGCAGTGGTTCACGGATCGTGAGGCGAGGAGCTCGGAAGAGAAATATAGCCCAACGTCGACTTCGTAAGGATGATCTGTTCGCTTGATTTGCTTCAGAGTAACCACTCTACCGTCCGAGATTCGAGTCGCGTCAATGACTTGACCAAACTAAGGCGCGGAACTGTTCGGAAGCTCAGTATTTGGGAAAATATTATACGTACTTCTAGCCTCTTCCCATCTTCACAATCGGCCCAGTTTCTCTTCGATGATTTCCATGAGGGGACCCATTCAGGAGAGTACCGAGGACGTAGCAGATAACCGAGAGTATTGAGCTGCTCGTAGCGGTCACGCCACCAGATTTCCCTGGGGTCTAGTTCTTCGGGGAGGTGACGGCCGAGTGTACCCCAAACAGCGAATTCTTTCTCGGCGCGCTGAGCGTTCAACTCAGTTGCCCTTGCCATTGGGAAGGCCGTGAGCCACACGCAGAGTTGCGTGCCAAAATACCTCTTTTTTTTTCCCACGGGACAATGCAAACTGTACGCTTGCCCAATTGGCCTACAGGTCGGCGGTTGTATTACTTTCATTACGAAGTTACTGTGAGACAGGAATTTTGGCTGAATGATCCTAGCAATAGCAATGATCGCGCATGTATTCCAGCCCGTCGTGTGACTTTATCAGGTATGTAGCTTGACAATTTTGTCAGTAAAAAGTCCTGTAGCTCGACCCAATTGATCGGGTACGTAGTACTAATACTGTGTATACAGTGGAAAAGAAAATATAGCGGAGACTTAGAAAGCTTAGCCGTTGCTCCCTTCGCGAATCAAATCTGATCTAAAAACCCAACAGCCAAAGAAAAATGTAGGTGAGGCTTTTGCCATTGCTCTGCTGACTTGATGCAAATAAAAACAAATACCTGGTCGGGTACAAGCCATCATAGCTCCAGCTCGCGGTCTCATGTCTGAACTCACCAAGGCCGAGTGCGTGGAATTCATACATACCACTACCTTACTTTTCGTCGCTCACCGAAATCCTATAGACCATGTAAATTCACTGGTATGTGAGACATCATTTATTGGTTGCGTATTATCATTGACCCTGCCCCAAGTCGTGCGCGCCCATGGGCTACAACACTTGCGAGCAGAGAAATCCTGGCGTCCAATAGTAACGGTGACCGTTGGTGACCATCAATGTCATGAATTACACCTAGGTTGTGATGGACAAAACCCCAACTTGAAGCATTACTTTCAATTGTGAGTGGGAGTGTATGACTCATCATGGCCCGAACCTCTAATCAAGAATCCAGTCACGACGTGGATGCATCTTCACGGATAGACATATGTGTCTATCACCGGGCGCCAAGCAAGAAAAAGAACAAAAAGAGGAATCTTGTAGCGAGCGCATGTTCTACCTTGCAAGAATTGGCACGTCTTCGAGCCCAACAGCAGTGCAAGCAAAGAAGTCAGTTCAGATTGGCATTCAGGTTGTCCTATCTAACGTCATAAGAAGGTATCGAGATAAAACTGAATTGTGTCTCGCGGCAAAAGAGTGGTGCGAATAAAGCTAAACACACCATGATTCTTCTAGTTGCAAAACTCGACTTGCCTGAAGTATGTGAGGCGCAACCAACTCGTGTTCAAGACGATGAGGGGTTGGGTATTCTTAATGTGGATCCTGAGGATCAAGGTAAGGTATCATTCAGGCATGTCAATGAGTAACTAAATTGCATCATGACAGGATACTCTAGTTCACCGACCTCCGACTCTGGTGAGGATCCAAGCTTTGCATGGCCGGAAGCGCATCACCCAGAACCAAAAGTGCATACTGGTTACTGG
>JBBPQN010000213.1:0-21303 GCA_038092575.1 Boletus subluridellus | reverse complement strand
ATATATCATTGGCACTTTCACATATCCTATCTGGTATTAAGGACAATACAGCATAAATTGTATTGGCATTGTCACCTAACCTAACTATCTCACTTCCTCCAGTACAAAAATGGAAAAAAAAAAAAAGGTCAGAGGGCGGCCCTCAGGTAGGACCCCAGACACCCCTCCATATCAAAACATGCTCAAAACTACCAAAATAACATATTTCTATGGGGGCATCTCAGAGCATCCCAGGACATCCCTCTCACTCAGGGCTACTTTCAGGAATGCCATAATATGACCCAAAAATAGCTTTCCAGACTATGTGAAAAAATGACCCGCTGCCCTGGGAATGCCCATAGTAAAAGAAGCCTTTAGCTTCATCTTTTGGTAGTAAAAGATAAAGCTAAGGGCTTCAGTTGGGGGGTAACCTGAAGTGTCATCCTCATGTTCACTCACTCACTCACCACACCTTCAGAACTATTTATGATGAGATTGTCTACAAGATCTGTCATTGGATTACCCACTCAACTGTTATTGATTCTATGTATCAAGGCTTGCCTTCAACCCTTTGTCCCAGAGGTCACTTTCCTTGCCTTCTCCTCATTCCCTCCTTCTCACCCCTTCTTCAGGTCATTCCTAATATTCTAAATGGGACAACCTATCCCATCACCTCAATTATACAATCCCTTTGGAAACAAGAGAAGAACAATCTCCACCTTGGTAAACTTGTCGACTGCTATCACATAAAATTCATGTCCATGCTTGAGCGTACACTCAACTAGTTCAGGCAAGATCATATCCTGAAACCTCATGCTCCATTTCTTCTGTTTCCTTGGCATCTTGCATGACAGCACTTCCTGTCTCAACAAAACATTCATCTCATACAAATCTCTCCTTGAGAAACACATCCTTGTCATCAACAACTCACACTGGCCTTATATTGCCAAGCCAAACAAATGTATGCTCATGAGTTCCCTTCATGTACAAGAACTCATTTATGGCAAAGCATATACACAGGTCAGTCTCACTCTTTTGCTCTCTCTCTCTCTCCAACACCATTGGTGTTGTTTTTCCTTCTCCTTTTTCACCAAGATTGCAAGTATATTAAAATATTGGCCAACTTTTCCTTTCTCTCTCAATTCTAACGTGGATGTTTCACCTTGTCCATAGCAATCCCAGGTGAAGTTTATCATCAAAGATGCTGTCATCAATCCAGATTGTATTCTGCAAGACATCAGGCTCAACAATGTCAATTTCTTATCACAGCTCATCACCCATGTCTTTGAGATCACCCTCATAGTCTATATTGAGGACATCAAAACTCTCATCAAAGATGCTCTCCAGAAGGAACTTTCCCCAATGGCACAGTCCCAAGACCACACCATCTGGGCCAGAGCTAGATTCAGGAGGCTCACCCTCAAGGAATGGTTCTCCTCCACCTATCTCCTCTCCTACAACAAAAAAGACAAATTCCATTGCCTTCTCGATGCCTTGGACCCCTCCAGAAATGACCATGGCACCCCTTTCTCTCTACAATCCCCTCCTGGTGGTGGTAAACCCATATCTTTCTTCACTGACAACATATTGCATGCTGCAGAAAAATGTCACAAACCCCCTTATATCCAGAATGGCATATTTTAGCCTGTTATCATTGCCACCCTCAACATCCTCTCCCATCTCACAGGCAGACACTGGTATGCCCCACTCAACAACAACAACAACCTCAACCAATGCTACACAGAACACATCCACTGCATCACACTCAAACTCAAAATATGTATATCACGTCCCTTGGGCCTGCTTCCTCAAAAACTCTAACACAAGAGACCATCGTCCAACCGCAATCCTACACACCATCTGGCTACCTCTCAGCACCACAGAACCCATTGCCATTCAGAACAATCACCATCTTCTCTCTCTCAAAGAGTCCTGCCAGGCAGACATACTTGTCTCATCCAATGAGATCACCCATGCACTTCCTGATCAGCTTGTCAATATCACCTCACCAACTTTCACAAGGTCATCCACAAGACCTGTCTCCCCTCAGAGTGGTCCATCCAACACACCTCTCTTCCAAACACTGACTCCAGTGACTTTGGCAACACTGTCTATACTTGGGTCCAGTCCAATTATAATCCCATTAACAATCCCATTCATGCCCTTGGGATCTTCATTGCCCTCATCTTCACTGGAATGCTTTCAAATGTCTTTCACCCAAGAAAGCTCTCCTCCAGATCATCCTGGTCAAAATCAGATCTCCAGAATTACTTCATAGATCTACCTTGGGAAGACCATTCAGACAAGAAGGGTGCATCTCAATTCAAACCATTCATCACTATGGTCTCCACCTTCATCATGGCAATCCTCAATGACCATTTCCCTTTGGCAGCTGCATTGCATGCTCACCAAAACAAACAGCAAATCCCCCAACAAAGGAGGATCCTCACAACATTCATGGACAAGCACAGTCAGTCCATCTCTCACATATCATATCACTCACTCATCTGGATCTCACATCTCTTCCCTTCCATACATACAACAGCAAACAAGGGCATATCCATCACCAACATCTTCCTCTGTTTCTGTTTGGCTTATCCTGTTACACTCAGGGCAATCAAAGGTGTTTGCTGACACCATGACGTCAAACCTTTTTTCCCAGATGTATTCTGTGACAAGTGGACCCATGTACAACATTCCATCACCATCAATAAGGAATATGACATGTATGACACCATCATTGCTCCCCCTGGTGAACACACCACCAAGACTCTGTTGGAATCCCATTGGGTAGCCACACAAGGCTATATCAATCATTCTATTTTCCTGTTCTCAACTCATACATCATCCCACAAATGCCATAAAACTTACAATGATGGTAACAACGTCATTGTATTGTCCTCCGACAGAGAGGAGGGGTCATCCAGAGGTCATATGCATTTCCAGTGACATCTGGATACTAGCTTGTATTTTCTCTGAGATATTGCATGTGTCTTGACATTAGAGAATGAGTGCATCATTCATCTTATTACAGTCTAATTGTGTGTTTGGGGGTGAATGATGTGGTGTTTGTTTAAAATGTTGTAGGGTCTGAAGGAAAGTGGTCACTTGTGTGTGGTTGAATAGGTTGTCATATAGTGCAGGTCTTTGTTTCAGTCTTGTGTAATTCAATTTGGTGACATTGTTTGCATTGGCCAAGATTCACAATCATGTCACATCTCAGTGAACCACTATGTTGGAATTTTCTTGTGCTTGGTTGTGTTGATGGGTGTCATGTTGGGTTCAGTGTTCTGTTTGTGGTTAGATTGTCTGGTATCAGGTTCTCCATGTCTATGTATGATATAGTGCATCACAAATTGAAGGTTGCATTTTATTGTTGGCTTCTATCCACGTCAATTGTTATTGCATACCTTCTTTCAATTGGCACTTATCATAACCCATGATGCCACTCTCTGCCATTGTCTCTCTTTTGCAAACATTCCACCAAACGTCAACATGCCACATTGCAAGACTGCCAAAAGAACATCTGACATTCCATATTTTATAGCAATGGAACACCCTCAAGCAGATTTCCTTCCTCACAACATGCTTGCCTACAACAGCATCACAAGTATGTTCCTGGTTACTACATCCATGTTCTTTCTCTGCCAACATCAGTTGTCAAGTCTACTTTTCCATCGACAAACAATATCCTGCTCTTGACTCAGTCACCAAAATTAAATTTCAGAAGGGCAATACATGCATATTCATTTATCTGTCACACACCTTTCCTCTGATTTAAAGGGGTCTAATCCAATCCCTGGAAGGTTAGACATAGGTTAGATATACAGAATCAAGAGATAACAACCACATTAATATGTGAAACACACAAGTCCATAACACATAACAACAAATACCACAAACCCCCCAGCAGCACATTTGTGCAGGCAGCATCAGAAACATCACACCAACAAACCCCATATATGTATACAAAAATCTGCAAACCCCCCAATAGCAGAAAGGTGCAAAAACTTGATATACAATCAAACAGTGTGTTTGTCACACAATAGTATATTTATTTGAGAGAGTATCATTCAAATCAATGAACTGTATAAAATGCCCACAAATCCACCACAAGTGGAAATGCAGCCATATGAAAGATGAACCAATATACAAGAAATATTTCAAAGATTAATGGTTATTAAAGTATTGTATAGAGTGGCAGAAACATAGTGAATGGAAATCAGCACAAATAGACACAATGTAAATTTCACTAGTGGAGATGAGGGCATTTTGATGGCCCAGCCTTATTATCAGTGTGACCATGTTACCACTTCATAATAGGACATTCAACTACTTCACCAGTCTTTGCTATATGGCAAGAAAATTCATATCCAATGAGTGAAGATAATGCAATGAAAGGTCCATAGGGAAGATTCTTGAGATTGTGCACCAATTGACAATGAAGTGTAGCAATGTCTGAATCTCTGAGCAGAGACCAAGAGATGCCAAACTTAGCAGCCTTGAAAATACCCACACCTTTAGAGTGAGTCAAGCTGAAATGCACAAGGTTGAAGGGAATAATTTCCTTTGGATCTACACAACAGAGCTTATCAGTTTAGAGAAGTGAAAAAGGGGAGAAAAGATAGTCGAAAGAATGGGAAATGAAGGTGCAGGGTCTCCAGGGACCCTCATCGCATTTAACTGAGAGCACAGCCCCTGTGGCAATATCTGAGGCATCTGTTTCAAGACACATTTCTTTGTCTCAATCAGGATAAGCCAAGAGGGGAGATTCCTTAAATTTGGCTTTCAAGGAATCAAATGCTATTTGATGCTTCGGTTCCCATTTGAATAGAGCGTCCTTCTTGGTGACATCATTCAATGGGCGTGCGATGTCTGTGAAGCCTTCGATGAATTGTCGATAATAATTACAAAGTCTGAGGAAGCCTTGCAGTTGTTTGAGGCATGTGGAAACTGGCCAATCCAATACCCCTGACACCTTCTTTTCCTGCATTTCTACTCCCTCTTTAGATACTACCATACCGGGGAAATCTACTTTGTCCTTTGAGAAGCTACATTTTTCTGGTTTTACGTAGAGATCGTTTTGGTGAAGACGGGAAAGCACCTCCTTTACTATTTCTTCGTGCTCTTTCTTCGTCTTGCCTTTAGTAAATATCATACAGTTGTCAATATATATAACAAGTACAGCATACATATCATTAAATATGTCGTTCACCATCTGCTGAAAAGTGGGGGGTGAGTTAGTCATCCCGAAATACATAACAGTAGGTTCATATGCACCTATGGGAGTAACGAAGGCTCCCTTCTACTCGTCACCTTCCTTAATTCACACGTTGTTGTAACCCCATCGAAAATCAAGGGCTGTGAACATATCTGCGCCCTTAAGGTGATCAATCAACATAGAAATAAGGGATAGAGGATAGGTGTTCTTTATAGTGCCTTTATTTAAATAACGATAGTCCATAATGAGTCTCTTTTTTCCGTCTTTTTTAGGTATAAAGAATACTGGTGCTGTTTGAGGAGACTTCAATGGGTGAATATAACCCTTCTTGAGTTCTTTTCCGATGAACGTGCGTACTTTGTCCATGTCCGCATCTGATAAAGGAATTACTCTACCCTTTTTGGGAGTGAAGTCTGGTTTCAGATCTATCGTGTGATCCCAGGTTTTCGTTCCGGCATTCTTTCGGATTTGTTCATGGAAAATACGTCAAGGAAGTCGTGATAGGTTTCGGGCACTTTCTCCTTGAGTCCTTCTTCTATACTATGGTTATAAATAAGCTTGATAGGTTCATTAAAAGGTCCATCACCCATAATATGGCAGTAGGGTGTGCAGTGAGGGAAAGAAATAGTTTTAGAAACCCAATCTATAGTGGGATTATGCCAAGCCAGCCAATCATAACCAACAATGAGGCGGTGGATTCCTAGTTTAGAAACATAGGCTTCCAGGATCTTGTAATGGCCGGCAATCCCAATAATTAAAGTGACAGCGTGGGTTACTTGGCCTATTGCTCTGTTAGAGCTGTCAGCATTTTTCACTGAAATAGGGTTAGCAATTCTATAAGTAGGGATACCGTGAGAGAGAATGTAGTCCTTGTCAATAAAAGTGTGAGATGCACCTGAATCTAGAAGGGACTTAAACGATCGAGATCGCCAACTTCCATCTTCATAATTCAGTACACGTGTCTCAAGTGACATTTCACCACCGAATGACAACGTGCTTGCGCAAATAGAAATAGATGTGGGAGAATTGAGGGATTTATAGTTAGGAGAATTTCTTACTTGGCGAACAAGAGAATTAAGCACGCTTTGTTTTAATTCCAGCACCACGCTCATACTTTGTTGAGTCGCTCTTTCGGAATGGGAAATAATATTGCCAAGAAGATCGTCCAGAGTACATACAGGGAAATCAGACTCATCACAGTCAACAAGATCAGTAGAAATATTACAGGAGGAAAGAGAAGCAGAAGAAATGTGATTGTCCAGTCCGTGAACACCCTCATCATTCACAGACTTATTTAATTTAAAGAGGAGGCCGCCTCCTGCCTGGCTTCTACTTCGAACTTGTCTTTGTAGAAGGCTTCAGCTTCTGCCAAATAGAAGGACGGTGTTGCCGTTTGTTGAGTGATAACCGGGGGAGTGGACGGAATGGGAGCAGCGGTTGGAGGGAAGGGGAGGGGTCGACCATATTGGTGCTGGGCGTGCTGCACAGGCGGTTGGTAAGGTGCAGCAGGCACAAAGGCACCTGTTTCATAATCCCAAAGATATTGCTGCCATACCTGTGGCGGTCGTGGGGCTCTCCGATTTGGGTTTTGAGAGCAATCAGGCCATATGTGGCCAACCTTGTTGCAACCGTAACAAGTACAGGTATCAGGCCAGGATGGAGGCACGGTTTGTTGTGCATCTATCTCCATCGGGGCTCCTCTACCTGGCTGTGTACTGGTGGGAGTGAAATGGGAATGGTTACCCGGAGGAGGTCGTGGCAGGGGCAGATAATATTGTTGGCCATAAGGCCGTGGAGGACGGGGAGCGAACTGGGGGTGATATGAAGAAGGGGTGGGACGAGAGGGTGGACCGCGTTCAATTGCGATCTGTTCAAAGTTCCTACCAATTGCTCGGTAGTTTCCACAGAGCTCAAGATAGTTGTCTGACTCCTTGCTTGTCATCTTTGCTTGGTAGTAGATGCGGTAGTCAACAGCTTGCTTAAGCAATTTGAGAGTGAAGTCCACTCTGATATCTGCTTCCTTTACCAGGACGATGAACTCTTGGATGAATCAATCTATGGGCCTAGACCCTTGCCGTAAGGCTTGCAGCTTTTTGAGGCTCTCATGAGCCAGTACCTTGATCTGGAAGTACTCCTTAATTTCGATCTGAAGATTGGGCCACTTGGGCCAAGCCACAACGCCTTTTGGTGTGGTTACCACAGATCCTACCACTATTGGGATCTCGGTCTCTTCTTCTAAAAATCGTTCTAGTGTGATTTGGGCAAAGCCCTCTGCCTTCTTTTCGAATCGAGACAAGACTGCAACTGTGCAGACACGGTTGTCCTTCCAATCTTGTGCATTGACCCAGAGTTGAAGCTTAATCCACCAGGCATGAAATTTGGAGTGGTCGCCATCCCAGTTACTGGGATCGACAATTTTCTTTGAGATATTCGAGCGCTCCTTGCTCAAGGCGAGCACATCGAGGTGGTTAACGAGGTTGTCGATGACAACGGAAGTCATTTTTTAGTGAGAGGTGGGGGGTCGATGATGTTGGAGAAAAAAGGAGTTGGCGAAGTAGTTGTTTCGGCACCTGTTACGTTGAAGCTGTACATAACGGAAGAGTGCGAGTTGGGCGTCAGAGTATCTTTCGGTATAGGGGATTTGCTTCTTTGGGGGGTAAGGAAGTGGAGGAGGAGCTACTGGAGCAGCAGGAGGTTGTACCGGTCGGGGTTGTTGCACTATTCGATTCGTGCGAACGTGAGCCAGCTTAATCCTTACTGCGAGGTATCTTTCAACCAAGCTCGAGGGATGCAGCAAGTAGAAGATCTAAAAAAGTAAACTTTCGACCAGAGGTAATATCTTCTTCTCTGTAAGGTCTCGTAACAAGTTCTCTGGGGTCCACAAAGCCCAGGAACAAACTGGCACATATACTAATGTAAAAAAAAACTAGAAACTGACACTCTACCTCCCCAATCACTTGAGGGACTAACGAGACGATATAAGCTTGGCTACAGGCAGCACGACGGCTGTGGTTCCCATATCGCTCTTCGCAAATAAGGCACAGCCCTTATGCAGCTATCACCTCAAGGGAGGGACTGAGAAGGTTTCTATGTAACACGACAAAAGCTTGGGGTACTGCCCCATGTTCTAAAGCAGCGAACGTAAAGAAATAAAAACTGGAAAACACCAGTGGCTTCTCTTTAGCCCTAGAGTCTGGGCAGTGTATGAAGTCTAATCCAAGTGTTGTGAGATGATCTCGAGCGAACACTGGCAGGACTTGTCTTGAGCTACACCAAACTTTACTAAGAAGAGAAAGCAGAGGAGTGAAGATAAGAGGTGGGGTCTTCCTTAATCAACTCACAAGGATGTAGGTCGCAAGTGACAAATGGATTAGACTGGGGAGTCCAGTCAAGTACAGCTACTTTATATATGTTACAGGAGTGCGCATGGACCATAGGGTCCATGGGAAAGACTACTGGATGTAGGTAAATGAAAGAAGAGTTCATGAGAGAAGAAGAATGATGATGAGAAGAAAGAAGCGGAAATTAATAAGGCATGTGTGCATTGTGTTTGTCTAGACCATAGGTCACATGTAGTTTCCCACAGTCATGTGCACATCACGTGACTTCAAAGTCTGAAGGATGTAAAGTAGTGCGCGAATGCGCTAAGTTAAAAAGTTTGAAAATATAGTACATAACAATCATCACTTCTTCTGGAATTCTTCCTCCCCACAGTGGAGTCCTGTTAGCCTTGCATGAACTTGCTAGACAGATGATGGCTGCTTGCATCAGACAATCCTTTATGCCCTTCAAGAAAGGAGATAAGGTTTGGCTTGAGGCCTGAAATTTGAAATGACTTATCTCCAACCCCAAATTTGCCCCTATGTAATATGCACAAAATGAATACAATGTATACTAATATGTATTATAAGAGTGCATAGTCAATTCAATACTACTTGTATGAGTTAAATATACAATAGAATTACTATACTATTTGTGTAGGTGGCATAAAACAATAGTGTGTGAAATCAATGAATATGTGTGCAAAAAGACCATCCACCTTCTGTATGCATACCAATATATTATATATATATCTGCATATTTCTACAACATTAATCCTTTTGTATTTGTGTAATTTTGCAAATTTCTTTATGGCCAGCTGTGATTTATATATTATATACATGCACTGTTCATTCAAATTTATCTCCTTGTTCATGAATCAACCAAACTCACACACTAGATCTAAGTTTTAAATTGCTACTAGAATGACTTAATTGAGTTGCCTTATTGAATAAGAAACACCAAAATAACAAAACTAGCTTGTCCCTCTCTCAGCATGGCCTTTCCTGTCAGAAAGTCTCAGACTCAGTTTTGGAAAGAGGGTTGTATTCCAGGTGTTGGACAGTCAGAAACAGCTGCTGGATGTGAGTATGCCATCAGCATGAATAGACAGAAACTAAACATAACTTACATTTTAGGACCTCAAAGCATACTTGAAAGTCACCATATACCACAAACAGGATCCAGGAACCAAGTTTGATGTGGAGACTGTGTTGGTGGATGAGATGGACCTATTCAATTTGATCAAAACCCTTATATACTATATTGCAATTCATATGTATTATTCATGTATCAAATCTATCGATACTATCCTTATATGTGAGTTCTAATCCTTAGATTTTGGCATAGTAAGTGAAGTTATGCTTGAATTAACTTCACAATATCATGCATATTATAAAAGTGTGAAACATGTAAAATCAGTAATATTGTCCATGATATGTGTCAAAGCAGAAAATATCACATAATCTATACACTTGATGTCCAGAAAGATCTATGATGTACATGAATTGACATCATAGTTATATATTGTTTGTCTATTACTGATATATCTTATTCCCTCCACCCTAATTTGTATTTCATTTATATAGATAGTTATTATACTGCAGATCTGTTAGTGTGGATATAATATTCATACATCTAATATTTTGAAGGCCTGAAAATATACTAGAGCAAAAAAAAATAATTACACTAGACCCTCTGGTGCAGGTGCTTGATTTTCATCAGCATGGTGATGCTGTACATCATCTCCATGTATGAAAATAAGTCACCAATTGCAAAACAGCAAAGGGACAAGGAAGATAAGCAATAGAAAGTGGGTCACCAAAAACAATGAGAGAAGCAATAATCACATATTTGTATTGCAGCATGTGCTTTGTATTCTGACTTTGTGTGATATCCACTATACAACAGGTCTGAAGTTTTACTATGTTGGTTGGATTTGGCAAAAGTAAAGATACATAGAGCCTTTGATACTACCCATTGGAATGTGGACATTGAGCTGCTGTCTGAGGTAGAGATATTTGTGTTATATTAAAATGTCATCTCAAGGATGAAATGAGATCAGAAATATGATGGCTAAGATACTGTTCAATACATAATGGATAGCAAGACAGCAGAGCTACTGGCAAAGGTTGAATTTGTAAACTGATGGTAAACTGGAGAAAGTTTGGAAGATATAGATATACTGGCACCAGCTGGAGGTATAAAGTGTTTAGAAAGGAAATGAAAAGAGGAGGAAACATATGTGAGTGTAGAAATGGCTGGAAGACTTCTAGGAGTACAAGAGGAGAGCATCATGATCTTACTAGAGACTAGATATGACCTGTTGGCATATACCACCAGCATTTGACCACTGCCAGTGGTATCAAATGGAAATGGTGGACTGAGGCATTGTTCTATTTTATAACATACCTTGCACTGCATGCAACCAATGTGATTTCTTTTCAGGCTGTATAGGATGTAAAAGGTAGAAAGCATGCTCCCATTTGGAATAGATATATGCTCTGAATATGTAGAGCCATCTGAACAATGCTAATATCCCTCCAACTCTAACATTTCTCCCATACTGGCACTCTGGGGAGAAGGATCTAGTAAAAAAAGATGATAGCAAGAGGGCTCTTAGGTCTCAAGACTGGTACTGTACTCTGATTTTACATGTTAAACCAATGTACATCTTAAGTTGTTCTAGAGACAATATTTCTATACCTATACTCAGTTGTGAAGAACAAGCCAGACTGGTGGTGGCTAATGGAAACATACATATATCCCCTGCATGTTTTCTTAGCTCACTAAGATGTAAATAACTCCATCAGGTAAAAACCCATAATGGATGAAAAAGTGAAAAACTCTGCTCCCAAATGGTATTTGAGCTGGCCATTCAGGAGACATGATTTCCCATCTTTTATCCCTATCCCATAGTCCCTACCATGTCTAACCCCCTGTCACCCCTGCTGCAAAGACCAAAACTTCCTCAGCCTTTGCTCAAAAGCAGAGATGTATGATGAGGAAGCCTTGATGAAATAAGCAGATGGTATACAAATGAGCAGAACAGGCAGTGATGCACTCTACCCCCTTGTTAGCATCCACTGCAAGGAAATCAGTTTGAACTTTGGGAAAGACAAAGCATGGCATGGGAGTTGCTACTTTACAATGATCAATATCATTGGGGGGTGCAAAGAACTACCGCATCATGCATTCTTGTGGCTTGTCTTCACCACCACCTTTGAATATAATCTTCAGTCCAGCCTACATAACCTGTACAATGTGTAAAACACCCTTCTGGTCACAGACTTTATGGTTGAGCAGCATGGAGTATGGCTGGAACAGATAGAATATTGGCCAAGTGGTGGCAAATCCCATCAGTATCTCCCTAGCTCCAGTGGTGGAGACATAGTGAAAGTCACCTGGAAACTACCAAGGGGTTGGGTAAAGTTAGCCTGAGGCCTAGGCTGCTGCTTCATATATCCAGCAGAGACACTTTGGTCTCCAATTTCCATTGTTATTATGCATGTGCAGTTGGACTTACCACAGCCTAAATCAAACTTGCACTCAAAAGCCTCTACTCTGTATGTATGTCATCATGGAGAACAATGTGAAGTCAGATAAAGTTGAGGGGATAATAGAGATAATGAAGCTGGAAAGAGCACCTATCTCCCTAAGCATGGAGGATTTCACCTACAAATTTGAAATAGCTAGGTTTAGGCTGGAAGTTATCCAACAACAGACTTGCACAACCTGTGGTAACAATGACCACCATAGCCTGGATTGCCCCATATAACAAAAGCTCATGTCATCAGCAGTCAAGGATTAATTGTTTGTTGACTCTGACAAGTGAACCAATGCTGATCAAAGCAGGAATTGGTGACAGCAGATGATGCATAGGAGACAATCAAAGGTACAGTGACCATAGAAGCTGGAAAGAGAGAAGGGATACAAGGTGAAAGTAGTGCATCCAAACAAAAAGGCAGAAAAAAAGAGGAAGGGCAATACATAGGATCACCAGCAAAGAAAGCCAAAAAGTAGATATGACTGACCTTTCATACCTTGCAAACATCTTCATACTAGCTTTTTTTCACCCACAGTCATGCCTTTGGCACAATCATGCAAATTTTATTGTTAGAGTTTATTGTTAGAGATTACTTCCCACTGTTTTTTTTTGCTGTAAGGTTTTTTCAAGTTTTGTAAAGTCTTAATGTGTACATATTCAATTGAGATCCTTTTTAAATAACAATGTGGTTACAAAGCTATAGTACAAATTATATTTCCAAGTTCCTAAATACTTCATTCCAAACTACATTTGTAACTTTGGTATTTTCTTCATTGTCTGGATCATAAGGAAAGAGAACTTTGATGTTTCTAGGATGGGTACAATGTGAAAGTGCCACATAGAGTTGTCCATGAGAGAAAACAGGTGAACTTAGGTTCAAACCAACATGCTTCAGTGTTTGACCTTAAGACTTGTTGATGGTTATTACATAGGCCAGGTGGACTGGAAATTGCAACCAACAAAATGAAACAGGGAAATCTTCCAAACCACTATCAAGGGCCATGTGAGGAATAAAGACCACATTGTCATTGCCTTCTCCACCTAACACACAACACTCCAGGATGCACCAAGTGGATCTGATTAGCCTCAACTGAGTACCATTGTAGAGACCATGGATGAGATCCAGATTCCTTAACAACATAAGTGGGGCACCATTCTTCAGCTCCAGCTGGTGAAGGGGAAATCCTGAGGGGTTGAAGGTATAAAGGACTTCTGGCTAGATATAGTCATACTCTCTATTAGTGACAGAGTCCACACTGAGATAGGTCATCTTCTCCTGAGGTGCTACAGAGCTAAGGATGGTGGAATTGATCTCATAAACCTGGAGATTTCTAGGAGCAAGAATAGTGTGATCCAAAAAGTACTGGTCAGGAAGGGGTTGATTTTGATCTCTGGCAAGGAGCTGAGAGTAAATGGCATTAATGAGGGATGGCATGTCATTACCACAGTGCATGTGGTTAGGAAGGTTTAGATCTCCATTAGTGACACCAATGTGAAGAAGTTGCTGTGCCCAGTCATCAGATTCAGGATCTTCACCAAGATGCATGTTTTGAATGAGATAGTAGACAGACATGTTTGCCCAAAGGTTGGAGTGGGTAAGAGTGGCAGGAACAATCTGTTCTCTTGAGCCATGCTGGATCACAGGAAGAATTTGCCTAGGGTCTCCACCAAATAGAACAGTGATACCTTCAAATGGTTGGTTTCTATTAAGGAGTCGCATAGAGTGTGATCCACAGACTCCACCACATGATGATGTTGAGATCCTGCTTCATTCCAAATGATAAGATATGCTTGCTGAAGGAGCTGATAATTGAGGTCATCCTTCTTGATATTGCAGGTACTCTGTTCATGGCAGGGGATGGGAATCTTGAAGCATGAATGGGCTATACAACCACCAGACAGAAGAAGGGAGGCTAGACCAGTGAATGCAACACAAAGGGCGGTTTCTTCTCTTGCACAAACAGCAGCAGCAATAAGCTTGGCCAGGTAAGTCTTGTCACATCCACCACCACTGAGAAGGAAGAACATGGATCCATTGGAGTTGATGACACTGTTCATCACTGCATCATAGAGAGCTCTCTGTTGAAGGTTCAAGGTAGGAAGGCCTCTGTCCACAAATGCTTGCTGCTCCTGTTTGTCATATGCTCTCTGCTCATTGATGAGTTGATTTCCCTCCTGCTGGTGCCAGTTGCCCTGTGGTATAGGCATGGATGGATAGTCTTTTTCCAAGATCTTGCCATGTCTCCTAAGGTCTTGGGCTATGAGATGCAAGCCATAATCATAGATTTGGTCCTGGGTGGGCTCAGGGATGTGAAGAGTATTGATGAGATAGTGATTTAAATCATCACAGAGGTTGTTCTTGGATGCCTCCCATAAGCAATCTGAATTCACAGGAGAGCAATGCACCAGGATGATGACAAACAAATGGCACAATTGATAGCCCATGGTGAAATGAGCAGCCTTCTAAAGACACATTCTCTGTCATCCTAAGAGACCATGTGCACAACAGCCCTCTTTGAAGGAATCATGTAGATGGCCATTGACAGTATGAAGATCTTCAAAGGAAGTAGTACCTATTAGAAGAAGTGATCAGTCCTGACATATCTACATACATGTTATGAGAAATCTCACCCTTGACCACAGTGAGCAAAAGATGCAAGTAGAAAGCCTCTCCAGCAGTGGCAGGAATAGAATACATGCATCCAATGGCCTTGTATCTTTGACAAACAGTTCATACATCATGTTGCCTGTTCCAAACAAACCTCTTGGGAAAATCCTGGTAGAGATGGTCATGTGCACCAGTGGCAATGAGATCAGGATCCTGGTTTGCCTTGAACCATCCAAGCAGCTGAGTATCCTTGGCATTATTGATGACCTCTTGCAAGTGGGCTTCAGCACAAAAGACAACATTTTGGCAACCTGGGAGATGGACTGGAAGATAATAGATGGCTGGCCATTCCATGTGCATGGGGAACTCAAAGATGTTGTGGCAGGCTTGGGTGGAGATGTATCTGGCATCAAGGTAGGAATGAATCTCATCACGACCTTCTGTTTGAATGGTGGCATGATCAAGGCCCTTGTAGATGTACTTGTAAATATACTTGATAGCCTTGATAGAGCCACAGACTTCCAGATTGATGTGACAGTCAAATTGCACCACCAGCTCCCTGGGATGAGGTACCACATGTTTGTTGTCAAAGACATCCTGCCTCTTTTGAATAGTCCTGCCATTTTCAGGGTGAGCATAGTCAGGGTAGCCATCCTCCTTGATGATGGTGTGAGGAGAGAAGGCCTTGGGAAAGCACTTTTTGCAGATGTTGTTTTCAATACACCTCTGAGGAGAGCAAGGACCATGAAGCATGAATTTGGTGATGGCAGCATGAAGTTGGGAATGGATTTGGGAATCTGGAATCTGAGCAGAGATGATGGCATCAATTTGTTCCACAGTATGAATCTTGTCTGGCTCTTTCAAGAAAACCAAGAGATGCATGTGAGGGAGACCATGCTTTTGATATTCAATGGTGTAGACAAACCCAGCCACCTGGCCATAGTAGCCATCATGAATCTTCTTGAGCAAGGCTTGCTGTTTGGCATGGAAAACTCTTGTGACCAGATCAGGCCTATCCACAGCACTTTGACCTATCGTCAAGCATGGTGGTTGGATTGTGGTCAGATGCAATAAGGGAGAAAACAAACCTGAAAGCAAATTCTGAGTGATCTCTGGCCAGCTTCCATTAGTAGTTATGGTGAGGAAAAGGTTAGGTTTTCTATATTCTTAATAGATAGCCAGAGAATCCTGAAGAAGCTGCTGCATATAGCAAGGACCACCCTTGTGAGTGGAGGGAAGAAGGATATATCCAACCTGAGCCATATCTTGAACACCATCATGAGCCATGCGGTCTTGCAATCCTTGATAGAAATTAGCCCTAAGTTTGGTCTGGTTGTTGGCAATCCAAGTAAGATTGTACTGGTCAATAGAAGTCCAGGCATCACAAATCAACTGCTAGAAGAGTCTACCACCCTTGAAGAGATTGGAAGGTTCTATGTCCAGTGGACACACATGCAGCCTATAAGCATATCAAAGAATATGGGTGACCTTCTTGGAGTGATGGGAACAGCAATTATTCACAACCTGCAATGAAATATCCAGATGCCAACCTTCCTCTCCATGTGGAAAAAAGAGAACATAGTGAAGGGAGAGATAGGATGAATGAAGGTTGCTGATGCAATGTAGGCCACCATCTTGAAGAAGAAGAACAATATCATGATCCACTCTGACATCCTATGAGCCATCACCAGGAACTATTGCAGCTATCTCATCCACAGTAGGCAGATTGTATTTTCTAGCATCATTACCCTATTGCAGATGAAGTCTTATGCATACATTGGTGTGCTCCTCTGCAGGCTTGGCCTACATAGTTGCAATCATAAGCTTGAGTGATCAATGAGAAATATATAGACATAGACTTACCCTCATGATTTCATAGGCCTGTTTGTAGAGTGGAGCATAAGGGTGCATGTTCCTGAGGGTGGTATGCAGATCCAGCAAGATGCCAGGGTCCAGTTGAGGATTGGTTTGAACATGCCTATTGGTTGCCTCCTCTGGATCATAGATATAGAGCTGGGCAAATGAGAGCTGGAGACCATCTGGTGGTATGAGAGCACCCATGAGATGATGGAGTGTGCCATGAATGCGAAATGATGAGGGTCCAAATCCTTGGATGGCTTGATTGTCCACATCAACACCCATAGAAGTAAGTGCCAAAGTATTGTTATATTGGCATATCTTCTTTTTGAACTGCCTGTGATTCTGAGGGTCATCAAAGAGATCCTGAAGAATATGTGGCCACTGCTGAATGGGAGGAAGGTTGACCTGACCCTGAAGACAGCATATGCCAAAGCGAGGCTCATGAATACCAGAGTTGGAAAGCTTTTCTAAAATAAAATAAAGAGCATGGCAATTTGGGCACTGGATATTCACAGGTCCCAAAGAGTGGAGTTCAAGATGCTCAGCATATGGTCTTCCACCAGGAGGAATATGATAGGGTGGTTGAGGGGCAATGGAGTCATGAGAACTGCTAGAGGAGCTGGAGCTGGAGTTATCAGAGCTGCTAGAAGAGCTTGAGCTGGCATTATTAGAACTGCTAAAGGAAGTGGAGCTGGAGTTATCAGAATTAGAATCAAGAGTGAATAGATGGTGTGTTGGTGATGAATGTCTGGATTTAGATGATCTGGATAAAGAAGGACCAGAGGGAGTGCGAGTGGAGAATCTTGGAGTAGGAGAATCATTAGGAGAATGAAGAGCTAGGAAGGGAGACCTTGAAGCAGGATCAGGCCTAGCAAATTAAGGAAGCAGGATATGTTGATAAATATACATAATGAGCAAATGCTTACTGTTGTCTTGCCTGATCTTGCTCATACTGTTCTGCTGAGCACTGACTATATTCTTCTAAGGCCTGTCCAAGCAAACCTTGAGAAAGCTGTTGCATTTGATGAACTGTTTGTTGCTCTTGATGCTGCTCTTGCAGAAGTCTCTGCTGATTTAACTCCTCTCTTTCCAATGCCTCTTGTTGCTCTTCAATAACTCTTTGGTGATGTAGCAGTTGTTGTTGCAATACCTCTTGCTGAAGCTCCATTAGCCTTTGATGCTTCTATTCTTGTCCTTGCACCAGCTCCTGCTGTAGCTGCATTTGATAATGATGCTCTCGCTCCTGCTGCTGTAGTTGTTGCAATCTCATGGCATGTTCTTGTTCTTGTTGCTGCTGAGCTTGCAAAAATCTCTGGTGCTCTGCCTCATGTTGAAAGTCAATGACATGATGGTGGATTTGGGGATTTTGTGGTGGAGGCAGGGCAGGACCAGGTTTAGAATGAGCAGCTGAGAAACAATTGTGTCTTTGATTGTGCTGCCTACTATGAGTCTGATTAAAGCCTTCCAATAAGTGAGCATTGTAATCCACCTGAGCACCCATTTGAGAATGAGGATAATTTTGAGGGTGTGAAGGTGGTGGCACAAATGCTTGATAGGCAGTGGCTGATTTGGAGGAATAGGTGGCTGAGAAAAGGCAGATAGCATTGGAGGGAGGAATGGTGGTTGTATATTGACAGGAGGGAATGGATCTGACATCTGATTTCTGTACATACATTGCATATTATGATGTGTAATCTAATGATGGGGTATGCAAGGATATTGGTGAACAGAAACAGGGGGATGGATCTAGAATTTATATTTAGCCTTTATACATTTATATAACAGATTAGAACAGACTCACCATCAAAGCAGCAGGCATATTTGGTAAAGGTTGCATGGTAGGATGTGGATAATGACAGGATGAAGGAGAACCAAGCTGACATTGATCACATTCAGCCTGGTGAGCAGCATTTTGGGCACATTGGGGGAAGGTGGAAGAAGTGGACCTAACATAAAATTTATATAAGATATCAACAAAGAATGGCACAGTCCAGATGGGAAAAGGTCCAGATAGGAAAAAGTCCAGGTCCAGGGGAAGGTTTAGGTCCAAGGGAAGGTCCAAGTCCAAGGAAAAGGTCCAGGTCCAGCTTTGTAAGTTTGGAGAAGGTCAGGTCCCACACCAAGTGAGATCATTGCCAACTGGCACTGTCTGTAAATGGTGGCATGAAGCTTGACAGCGTCATCTATGGAATGTATATTGTCCCAAGCCCTTGTTATCTTCTGTTGACTGTGACTGGCATGTCTAACCTGAGTGTGATATAAATAGGAACGATGCCCCAAATCAATGTGTAGCTGATGCAGAGCATCATTCACTTGTCCTTGATGGAGAACAAGTTCTTTCTCAGCCAACAATGTGACGCCAATATGTTGGCATTTCTCCAATCCATATTTGGATGGCAAGGATAGCTTTCGATGCTCGGCATCAGCATCATCAGGCCAACCATCACCACTATCTTCTTTAGCGATGAAAATGGAAGCATTGTCAAATTTCTGTATCTGCATGTCTAAATATTGCTACCAATTTGCAAGCTCAAGCTTTTCTTGGATGGTTGGTGAACTAGAAATTTTCTTGGCAAATGCCTGAACTTTGAGCCTGTTATGGAATTATCATTAGCAGTGAATTCAAATCAGAGTGGACGAACTGCATCTCTTCCAACTTCAAACCAAGGCTTAGCCAAGTGGCAGCATCTCTCTGGCCATTTGGCATTATGGAATCTTGTGTTAGATGTAACTGCATGTCTGCTTTGCTAGGACCTGTGTTGTGTGAAGACGGAGTGAGTATTCAGTATGTGTTATGGTTTTACCTGCAACACTGGGACTCCAACCAAGGATGCTACTCTTCAAGGGGTCTTGAAGACGATGAACGAGTTGAGGTCGATGTTGGCGACAATGACGACGAGAGAGATAGTGTGGAAGCAAGTATATGAGGACAACCTAGTCCAAGGAACGAGAAGTCTAACCAAGATCTGTTGGGAGTAGAGAACTGAGGGTATGATTGAGTAGATTCAGGTTAGAGAGCAGTTCAAGCTCAGCTTGAACTTATATACAAGTACACTAGTTTAGGGCCGGTCTAACCTGATATAGTAATAGGACTATAGGGGAGACATAAGCATGTTCAAGACATGTTGTGTTGCATAGCACGTGATCTAGGGAGAAACCAGAGCAGGTATAATAGGATCAATAGATCAGGTGATCTAGGATCAACGAGGCTGTCCAGTTAAGGGCAGGCATCAGAGTCTACAATCCAGAGGCTGTATCTCGGGTGATGACGGGTCACCGAGGCAGGTATCGGGGCATGTAGGATCAATGAGGCAATGCTCGGGAGATCTCAGATCTGTGAGGCAGTGAGCCACAGCCGACTGGGGAGAGTAGGATCAGGGGATGATCCAGGGAAACTCCTGGGAAGATCTAGGCCTTGTGTTTACATGGAAACATAAATGTCCAGGGAAATGTCCAGTCGCTAGGTGAATAGCCAGGAGTCCTTGTGATAAAAGGAAACTCATCGTCCTGGGGGAGTGTCCAGTCTAGAAGCAAGAGCCCATCCTAGGCATAAGGCTGGGGATTGTCCGTTACAAGGGGAAATGGTAGCCATGAGTCGTGATCGTCAAATACGATCTGGTAATACAATGGCTTTGGCCATGAGAGGAGGGGAAAGTCATGGTGCTGCCAGTGCACGTGGTCGTGGGAAGGATTATGGGTGACACCAGGTCACAAAACCGTAACAGTATGTGCATGGAAATTGTGAAGTGATTGCCTTGCTTAAGATGTACATCAAACAGATTCATTGACAAGATATCTTCAGCACATCTAGCTTGAGCACCCCCCTCCTCTGCAGACCACTTCTTGATGATGTCAGCATTGGCGGCTGCTGTCAGAGATTCATAGGCCTGTTTGGCCAATGTTAGTCCCTTCAAGGACTTTTTGTACTTCCTACACAAGGAGATAACTTGTTTTCAGTCAGTTTTGTTCCATGCTGATGCTGAGAACCCACCCATCCTCAACATTTTTTTCCAGTTGTTGTCCAGCATATGGTCATCTAAGACTTCTTGCTGATGGGCTGCCATCATTGACCTTGTGCTGCCACTGAGTTCATTTAATGAAGATCATAGAGTTTCCAGGATTTTGCCATCCATTTGGCCAATGCCAGGAATGTAGTTCAGTGAGTATCTTGATGTGCAGATGTCCTGATGAGCATGGATGTGGAACAACCCAATTCCCCAGACAATCTGTAAATTGGGAGGTAACATCAGAGACACACTTTGTGATACTTGGCAGTGAAAGTTAACGCCGTACCGGCAGGCCACATCACAAAGAACTACTGCCTTGGAGATACCATTCATTTGATTGAGGGCCTTGCAGAGAGCAAAGTCTATATTCATTTGCCTTTCACCCTTCTGAAAATCCACAATGCTTCGATAGCAGTCCTGGGTGACAAGGTGTTTTGTCAGGGACATTTCAGCACAACTGTTTCACTCACCAGTTGGGTATGAGGGAATAATGAATCAGTTACAGTGGCTCAAAAAAGTGTCCCAATGTCTGGCTATTTTGCAAAGAGCTGACATTTGCAAGAGACCCAAAAGGCATTAGCTCTAACCCTTGCAGGGTCATCAATAGCCCTAACCCTTGCCCTGAATCTGAGCCCCTGGTCATGTGATTTGGTTTCCATGGCACTGAGATATAACCATATTAAAATGACATGTCATTGGGACACTTATTTGACCCTGATGTTGTCAGTCATTATTTAGTAAATAACATAAGATTCTGATGGAT
>JBBPQN010000212.1:0-21341 GCA_038092575.1 Boletus subluridellus | reverse complement strand
ATTAGATAGATTTGTGAAGTCGAAGTAGCAGCGTTTTTTGTCGTAGCGCACGCTGGCTCTGAGCCACATCCTAATTAGTCAACCCCTATCACCGTGGGAACATTTTGCTACTGAATATTTCTCATAGTGTATTAGGGAAAGCTGGCTCCCGAGCGTATACGTTATGAGAAAGTCTACTGTACCAAGATCGTAGCGGCGCGCATGCGCCAAGTCCCCGACTCCTGGGAAAACTATTTTCGTGTGAAAACACATACAAAGTTGCTTGACGGAACTGATCGATTACTGATCAACACAATAACACGATAATACGACAACACACACTGGCAACGGGCGGACAGTAGTGCAGCATCCGATTGCTAGCGCTGATTTCCACTCAGTGTGGCTGCCGCAATGCATGCTATGAAGTGCTTCTTGGTTCCGAACAACTTGTCAGATTACACGAACCCAAGCAAGTTAGCTCAGCGTTCCGGTCATCATGGCCATTGGCCACATACGGAGCACCAGTGATGCGACAAGCCCAACTGCAAGTAAGGGTGGTGATAGTTATGTCGGTTTCTCCAGTCTCCGGTACCCTTCCTCGGTGCTTGGTTATCCTGTCATTGGAGTCGATCGCCCCGATAGATGCAGAAGAGGCTCTAGTAGCTATTAATTATAGTGTAAGCATGCGTCGCACCTACAGTACTTCAATATTTCAATCCAGGCTCACGCGACACGGGCTGCCCTCTCCGGTACCCTCAATCTCATGCGCCATGATGATCTTGCGGCGCTCTCACCTGTTGTCAGAAAGGAGGTGCTCACGGGCGAACTGAGCAGACGAATCAAAGCGAATGGGGGTGTCCCAGCGAATGAACTTGACATAGTGGTCGAGTCGCTTGTCAGCCTGTCTCTGAGCGAAGTCGTGGCAGGTATTCAGGACCCTCCCAAGCTTGTGGAACAGGTTGCGAGTGCACGCGCAGCCCTGAAGCCCAGACACCATATCTCGCCGAGTCACCGTCACCCGCGAACTCTCACTCCCGTTTGTTAGATCCGGCCTGATTGGCTGTAACAGCTTCGGCTCCCGAACACCCTTCGACTCTAATTTCCATCTCTGCGTCCTTATCTATGCCTCCACGCGCTCCTTACCTTCTGGTTCTGTTACGCCCATCTCCGAGAAGGGTCGTATGGCTGCTGCTCTTGCTAAGATTGAATCGTCTAGACATGGTGAACTTGCAGAATTGCCGATGAGTTTGCCAATGCATGAGAACCGCCGAGTTCTCTCTTCTTCCCCTACTCGCCGCCCGTCCGTTCAGGAAGGGTCAACAGAAACTCGCTGATCTCTCCATCTCATCTCACACCCCCACTCTCACTGCCATCATTCGTGCTAGACGGCACTGGCACGATCTCTCACATTCTGCAACAAATGCGAAACACTTCATTGCTATAGGTCAAGCGACAGCCATTGGCAAGAGTAAACTCATTTCCGTCAGTGCCAAACTGGCCAACATCAGTTAGCGCGTCGATAGCCTAGCCATATTCACGCGTATCGAGGGTGCGGAATCCTGCATCACCCGGGTCACGGAAGAACTTGGCAAGAGCAGCTGGGCGCACTTCGCGCGTCACAGTATCCCCAACCGCACTGACAAACAACCGTTCAAGTCTGCGTTCACTCTCCACGACAGACACTTCGCCATCCAATGATTCATTCATGATCCAGTGCAATTTAGAGAATCCCGAGTTTGCTTACCTCTCCGCCGTCATACGACCATTGGAGACGAAGAGAGTCCGGACGAGGTAATCCATCCGACATCGGCGATGCAGTTCGCCGGGTTTCGTTCTGTCATCGGGACCATGTGGACAGTTGACTATGGTGAGATGAACAAGATCACGTCGACGTTTTACAACAACATTGACGAGTCTGGTTGTTGGATCATACCAACATTTGTGTTGAACAAGACAATGAAAAATTCGGTGGATGTACCATTTGATCGACGTATCTTACACAGTAGATGGTAGGACAGGTCATGCAATGTCATAGTAATCACAGACTCGCGAGGCCCAGGGCAGTTCAATTCAAGTCCCCCGTCAAAATCCATGAAGAGAAAAAAGAGTATGAAGATCACGCACAAGATGACCGTGGCTTGAGAACTGCGAAGTCACGGAGAAAACACGCGTTGCTGCCAGGTGTCCCCACGGGCCACGATGCTGAGCGACCCAAGATATCCTGACTCCTTGCTACATACTACGCAATAATATTTGAGGTTGGGTGCACGGCAATTGATCCCGGGGGAATGGCTTTGTTGCTGTTTGCAGAAATGTGTAAAAAAAGTGAGTATAATACTCGCGACTGTAGACCGCCTCGATTTATTCTGAGCGAACCGCTGCTTGGATCGACAAGTCGCCATGATACATCATGCCTCTCTCTTCGTTCCCGAGGTTCATCGATCAAAAGAATAGCGAAAACGCGAAAAGCAGAACATCCGGTCAACAGCTCCCTCATAGCTCGACATTTTCGATTTTTCGAGAGCGCACAACGGGCGTTATCGATCCGATTCGGGCAGGGAGCTTACAGATATACATATGCCTTGAATTTTACTCTCACTGAAATCCTATGTATCATGACCGATTGTGAGTGCATACAACAGACACTGACATGGGTACACATGGCAACGGCACGAGAGGTGCCACTTATTATAAACTCAGGCTTACTACACTTTTGTAGTATCAGTGCACTAGAATGACTGCGGTAGTGTTGATTTCAAAGTACCGCCATTGGAAGTGGACCGCCGCTGGCCACAGATGCAACTTAAGAAGTCGTGGGAGGGGAATCCTCAGGCTGGAGATGACAATATTATTGATAGTGACATGCCTGATCCAGGTCCCACACGTGGTTGAAAGTGCTTCAGGCAGCATTGATGTTAAAGAAATATATTGGGACCTTCAATGATCCGTTCACCCGTACTAGTAGTAAGCTGGAGCTAATGTTGGGTTCGTTTGGACAGCGGACTCGTGCGGTCGAGATGCAGAGCACGAAGGACAACAAATTGACTGATCAATGATTATTTTAAGTACTCATATATAGCTTGAAATCTCTTCGAACAGTACTACTATAACTAATGCAAATTTTATTGCTCGGAGCGGTGTAATATGGCCCTCTCGAACACCCCATACTCCATCATACCTCCAGGGTTATCCCGAGAGGTATGCGTTAGGAGGGAGTCGACTGTAACCACAAGTGGATCACAACCAACAACTGAGGCTGAATATGAGAGGGGTCATCGAGGATTAGGCAAAAACTCTAATGCTTTTAGTACTTTAGTCGACTCCACGTTCGAACTCCAAAGGGGGCTCTCTATACTTCTTCGTTCCGCATCCACATCCGATGCGGCGACGGTGTGTTGCTCCCATACGAGCGGCGTCAGTGTGTTTACTTGCCGAGTCTCACTGCTACCTCGGATGAACGAGCGCGCGTTGAGGCTCGCGAGCAGGGTATTGCAGTACACCGTACACAGGGGGTAATACACGGCTGTGAAGACGAGATTGGTCGGGTATATGGCGAGCTGCCGTGCCGGATGCGCGCGCGCGCGGGGGGGGGGAGATAAGTAAGGTGGTGAGATTTTGAAAAAGGAAATGTGTGTCGGAAGGAGAGAGAGAGACACGTACCAAGAGGACGGAAAGAAAGGCGAAGTGTGCTGATGAGAGGCCAGTGTTGACTGAGATGAAGATCAATCGGAGGAGCATTTGATCCGTGCTCGATAACGGACCACGTTTGAGTTATGCCGATAGAGGCGGTGAAAGCGACACACCCTTCGTAATAGCCTGTTCGGCCCATGGCAAGAAACGTGCATGAAACGATCGTGATAGTGACATCAACCGCCATTGCAGTTCCATTGAGTGCATCGGCCACATTCTGAACGCGTCTCGTCAGAGTGATGTGGAACCAGGAAGTGATATGATTCGTACAGTAAGCAGGGACCCCCAAGCAGCCGAAACGCTCGTTTAAAATACCAACGTAGTGACCGTATAAACTGCGTGATTCAATGTCAGCTGCGGTCCATCGCCGACGCGCATCGCACCCACAGGCACCCAAGACTGGGATTCGTTTCGCTTCAGTGGCGGGATACACGAACCTGAGCGTGCTCACCTAGCTGGGCAACTACGAATGGCATCAGGATCGCCATCAAGAGCCATCTGAAACGGCCCTTTATCACTGAAGGAATGTATGTATGAATGGAGATCGTCAAGATGCTCAATCCATCGAACGCACAGAACCAAATCCGATATATGAAAAACGATTGGACGGTGGAAGAAACTGCCGACCGGTGGACGCAACATGAGGCTTTAGTCTGGGGTGGCAGAGGGGATACTCACGGTGACTACTATAGCAATTATCAAAGGGCTATGCCGGCTGTTAGCGCCGTCCTCGAGAAGAGAGCCTGCCTGCCTACGGATGTGTATACGCGAGGAAAGTGTCATCCCCAAAGTGCACGACAAAGCATTGCCACACTAATGGGGCAGCGTCAGCACACCATCTTCCCCAACCTGCCAGATGTACAGGATCTCACCGCCTGCAGATATAAGAAGTGTATGGAGCGTGTCCAAAACGAATACCCAAGCCACCTAAAAATCGAATAGTATACCCTGCGTAGAAAAGGTGTAACCTGGTAACCTACCAATGACTTCAGTATGATGGTATCCTCTGTGTAACTGATCCTCATTAGTACATCAGAAAGGGTACATGATTCACATCTGGACTGACCGCTCGTAGTAAATGAACCTACATGGACAGAAAATGATGAGTAGTGGCGCTGTAAAAGCAAGGGTTACCTACGTCTGCAATATGCTGACACAATAGAGGACCAGCGCAACGAAAACCGCGGCGAGAGTGGATCCCCAGCCGTTGCTAAGATTGATAGTCGGGCTTGTACCTTCATTGGTGGCCATGCTGGCAGGGTGGAGTCAAGACTGGGTGGAGAAAGCCTGTGGGCCCGATATTGCACAATTTGTAGTCCCCGTATTGGGGCTTCGACGATCATCACGGATATGATCGACGAAGCAGCGGTTTGCTCTTCACCGCGCCTCACCCGCATGAAATACGCGCTGGCACCGGCTCAAACCTCAAACGAACCAATCTAGACTATGCGGGCCGCGATAGAGATGTCGAGACGCAGCTCAAGGAGTCACGGTTAACACCGAATTGGCGCACGGCGGTAAACCGCTGCCATTACCAGCAGACCTTCGTATGATCAGAACGGCTGTCTCTTGATTTCGAAGTTTTGGGTCTGGTTTGGGGAGACTAGCTCAAGGACTCTGTCGTATCTTCTTGATGGCGAACTTCTTGTCGATGGACCAGTCACCATTAACATGGTCGGTTGTCGTTTCAGAGGTTCGACTTGGTGAATAAATACGCGATCCTGATTATATTGAGCGGAGGATGATTGAGTGGGGCATAAAGGCATTGGCGATGCCCACAAGTGGATCACAACCAACACTGACTGAGGCTGAATTCAATATGAGAAGGGTCATCCCGGATTAGGAAAACAACCCTAGTGTGACTTAGTCGACCCCTCGTTCGAACTTCAATCGAGATACATGACGAAGCATAGCAAAAACAACACGGCCTCTTCCGTTTTCTCTTATGCAGAAAAGCAGAAGACAGAATATGGCACGAAACGTGTATGTCTTTTGTATACTTCCCAGAGGTTTGGTAAATTCATGTGAATTGAGACGTTGTAGCAACGCTTAGGGAATGAATCCATGCGAAACTTTGATGCCTGCGCTCTGTGCTTACAGCGAGCCCGAGATCCCATTGCTTGTGATATTGGCCACTTGTTCTGCAAAGAGTGTGCATATGCCGATCTCCGTATGCAATCGTGTGTTCCGCCAGCGAGACATGGGCTGAGAGATACACACTGACAGTGAACCAGAAAAAAGATATCAAGAGACAGAAAGAGCGCCTAGAACAGCTCAAGAGAGAGGCAGAAGAAGAGAAACAACGCGTGTTGGAGGGTGCACGGGAACGCGTTCTGCGAGATTTCGAGAAGGGTCAACTCACAATATCCGCGAACTTGCCTACCATTGTCTCGACATCCGGCGCCGAGTCCACCAAAGAAAGTGCGTGATATGGTGTCAGTCTGTATCTTGATCTTACAGCGAGCGCTTCGCAGGTCGCCCAGGCAAACGGAAACTTGATTTCGATAGCTCGACCGTTGAGACGCTTGCACGGGAGGCTGAGGAAGCTGCACTGAGGCTGATAGAGCGAGAACAGGCGGAGGCACTGCGGCACAAACTGCCCGATTTTTGGTTACCCTCGCTGACACCAACCTATACGTCGAATGGCCCACCTTCGTCATTGAAAGATGTAAAGGTTCAAACAACGTGTCGAGGGGGGGATCCACCTCATGCAATCAAGTGCGTGTCACTGCCAAGAATCTGCGAGCCTTTTTTCATCTCATCTCGCATTCGAAGCTTGAAGTCATTCATTCCTGTTCAATTTTCCTTCCCAGCCTCTTCGAGTGCACATTCAGCAGACTCGATTCCTGGGACTAACGAGGCCAAAAAGGTTGAAGAGTCAAAGAATCCAATATGCCCTTCCTGCAAAACCAATCTTTCTAACAATAAAATACTGTTCTGTACGTGCACCCTGTTCGCTTCGGGGCATGATGGTTCACATACAACTTCTAGTAATGCGGCCTTGTTCCCACGTTGTATGCAAAGTTTGCACAGACTCGCTTGTGCGGCCCGCTAGCCAGTGCATCGTTTGCGATCGGGGATTGACAGACCTTGACATGGTGGAGCTTAAGAGGGAAGGTATGTACGCATGGTCTGCGATTCTATCGCGAAATCACTGTCTTCCGTCATTCATCTGCGCTAACTTTGTTCTTCTTTCAGGTACAGGGTTCGCAGGAGGTGGACTTGCAGAGACAACAAAGAAAGGGGTCGCGTTTCAAGGATAGCCATCCCACACTTTCTGTACGTATCAGGTTATCCACCATCCAATGTATTCAGCTTCTTCGTAAATCCTCGCTTGGATTCGCGTTCAGCTGATCCATGATTCTTCTGCGTGTGACCAGTTTGTGGCCGGACAGCTTCACATACGCGAGATCTTCTGTTCTTCATGTGACATGCTCCTGTGGTCCGCCTTTTGGCCGGCATATAAGAGGTGTACTGAGATGACGTTCGTCTTTCGCCCAACCTCAACAACTCCCCTCGATCTTAGGTATCAGTACCCTCCTCACTTTAGCTTCGGTCACACTTGCAACGACCAACACTACCCAGCCAAGTTCGACTGGAATCAAACTCCAGAATGGGTTTGAGCGCGTTTTCATCCAAGTATGTATCTATTGTTGATGACGGCCCATCTAACTATCTTCTAGCCTTATGGTAACAATGGCATACGCGTTCGAGCCAGTCTCATGAGGGATCCGACCGGAAACGAGTTATCAGCTCTCCGCGACCCTCCTCTCGAGGGCCCAGGAGGGAACCAAGGCCTGGCGTACGACCAACTCGTACCCTTTCAAGGTAACGGGACCTTACAAAATGGAAACATCAGAGCCCAAGTCGTCACTGGCTTGATCTCTTTTTACCGCATTGAAACAAACGGGTCTTGGACGCTTTTGACGCAAGAGTTCACGGATGACAAGTGCCTCTATTCCCGATACTATACCCAGGAGTTTAAGACTCCAAGCTTCATGGCCGAGTTTTCGTTTACCTCCGATCCCACTGAACAATTTTATGGAGTTGGGCAACAAGCGTGTTGCAAGGATAACTCAGTAAACAAGAAAGAACAAAGTATTGACCTCATCAATTTCAACTCCCTCGTTCCCCTTCCCGTCTATATGTCAAATAAGGTTAGTGTCGCATGAGGCTAGGATGCATGTCCTAAGCCAACCTCTTCCCAGGGCTACTTGCAATTCTTCAACATGCCCAGCCAAGGCCGAATCGGTACGCCTGTGCTATACTAAAGGTATTACACTTGGAAATCCATGTTGTTGACACTTAGAATTCAGTCCTATCCGCACCCGATTCGTTTCCAGCGAAGCAACCGTGATTGACTACTTATGTAAGTAGCTTGGTAGCTACAGACTAATCAGCTCTCTTACCATCCCCCAGAACCACCGCAGAGCCTGGTGACTACGACACTCTTCAACAGCAATACACCACAGTAACAGGTCAGCATCCGCATTCGAACTGAGCATTCATGTACTGAAATGAGTGGATCTGAAGGCCGTCAACCTATGCCACCCGATTTTGCCCTTGGCTACCAACAGTCAAAGTTACGATACTGGAACCAAACCCAAATCATGGATCTGGCTCAACGCTTCCATGACGAACAAGTCAATGTCTCTTTGATTGTCGTCGGTACGTCGTTAATGGCACATGGCTAGTTCGTCTTTTACGTTTAAATGTCCAGATTTCTTCAACTGGAAGTATCAGGGTGACTGGTAGGTCTTTGGCGTTCGTGATCGCCCTTGGCTATTCTCAAAATCATAATTATTAGGTCCTTTGACCCCGAATACTGGCCCGACCCTGCGTTGATGGCACAAACTGTGAAGAACCTCACTGGTGCAGAAATGATGGTGTCCTTATGGCCTAGCGTCGAGGATCTCTCTGATAATTATCTTGCGTTGCAAGAACAGGGTTTCCTCGCAACAACTAGGGACTGCACAGGAATAAGTGACTCGTTCGCAGGCGTGTACACCCGTCTCTACGACTCCACCAATCCTGGTGCGAGGGAGTTCTTATGCAGGTCAAACATTCAGCAGGTTGTATTTTCACTGATGGGCCCACTAGGGAGGCAGCTCAACGCCAGTTATTTCTCAAATGGTATCCATAACTTCTGGATTGACCAAGCCGATGGTAAGACCAATCATGATATATTGTCCAGTTACGAACAACGGCATTTCTAGGCGGAGTCCTGGGAGAGGCTTTCGAGAACAGTGAGTGTCTTGGTTACCCGCAACTAGGACATACGTTAACACTCATCGTCATAGATAGTCAAGTGATTAATCTTATTCCGTACGTCCGCGCCCTCTCCCAGTACTTCATCGGCACGCAGGAAGGTGCAGGAAAGATGTATCCTTGGTTGCGTCAACAGGCCATCAACGAGGGATTCCACAATCTGACTGGACAACCTGTTACCTCCACGTCATGTGAATACATGTCGTTGACCCGCAGTACCTTTGCTGGCGGTCAGCGTTACTGTTCCTACATGTGGAGTGGGGATACCCTCTCTGAGTTCAACGTCCTTTTACAGCAAATTACTTCTGGCGTGTCTGTTGCCGCATCTGGCATATCTTCATGGACCCTTGATATCGGTGGCTTTACTGGCTTGGACATTGACACAGAATATGTAAGATACATTTACATTTGATCTGAACGCCGATGCTCATGAAGGGTTCTCAGGGGCAAGAGCTGTTCGTGAGATGGCTGAGCATGGGCACTTTCCTCCCATATGTGAGTGTGTTCTCATCCTCCTTAATTACGAACTATCTGAACGCACCACAAAGATGCGTGTGCATGGGTTGGTTGAATGCTTCCTGAATGAATGGGATCTAATGTCGTATTACATCACCTTCAACACCTTTCACCGCTAACAACTGTCCGAACGAGCCTTGGCCGTATGGCGAGCAGAACTTTGAGATCATCAAGCAGGTAACCAAACTTAGTGTATGATGTGACATTATCATTATCTTACCACCTGCATCTATAGTACATCTCACTTCGCTACGAGCTCGTCCCCTACATGAAGACCCTCTTCGAGATGCTTCAGGCGACTGGGCGAAGCATCATGCATCCGCTCTATTACGATTTCTCGCTCTCGGACCACTTCGTCTCCCAAGCTACTGGAGCCAACGACCCTCTTGTGGTTCATCAATTCATGCTGGGTGCGTATCGAGTGATTGGCTCGCTCCGCACAGCTTGACCCATCCGACACACCTTATCTAGGTCCCAGGTTGCTGGTTTCGCCCGTCGGCGTGCAAGGTGCCACTTCGAAGGAAGTCTATCTTCCCCGACTCCCTGCGTCCATGCAAGGCATGACGTGGACGCACTGGTAAATATTTCCTCGTACAGAGTACCAGTACTCTTTGATCGCACGCGGCTCGCTGACCTCTGGACGTGTTAGGTGGACCGACGTGAATTATGGTCTGGGTGGCCAAACTGTAAACGTCAACGCCCCCCTCGAATAGATCCCTGTGTTTTACTTGGGAAATAAGGCAGACATTTTCAGTGGCAACGTCTAGTCTTCCTCCTGTCTTGTAGGCAGACGCGTGCAATTGGACCTCTGCTTTGTCCTTTCTATCATTCAATCTATCGGTTGCGGTGGTGAAGTAGACTCATACTTCGCACGCCACTGTAACTTAGGCAGACCGAGATCTCTATTGTTGGAAATCGGGGCAAGATGACGATCTCGAATCAAAACATGTTTAAGGATGCGGATGGGGTTCCTTGGACAAATCTTGACATGGTCGTAAGGATTTGCAAGCCTGTTATCCACACGAAAAAACACCTGACCTATCTGAGGAATGTGACATAGCTTTAACAACAAGTGACCGAACATCGGCCATGAGTGCACGCTTGGGCTTTCTTCGAAAAATAGGGTACCTCTTTGACCGTCGATGCTGTGGACAAATGCCCCCGTATGTACATTCTTCGGATTATCGGGGGACGCCACTCCCCGTCACCAGCGTGAACGCTTTGGCATGCCTCGTGTCGTCAAAGCGCGTCCACAATTGTCCACAAGTCCGCAAGCCCACAACCTATAAATCCATCCAGGTTGACGTCCAGAAGTCAACAACACCTCCTTCTCTTTACCCATTTCATCCCTCGCATCCTCACAATGAAGCCGCTTGCAAAACATATCGAACGGCAATTCCAGAGGAACCTTGAACAACATGTCTTCGCCAACGAACTGAGGGTCAAATTTCAGCGGATGAAGGAGTACTTCCCAGGGAATAACCTGCCCTTGCCGACGGCCGAAGTGGTTGCTGCGTGGAACGACTTGCCAAACCACATGGTAGATATCCTGCCCATGTCTATGAAGACTGGACTGGTATTCCTTCGAGCCCCTCCACCAACACCAACGGAACTCGCGTTTGACACGGACGATGCCACATCGGACGATCTGACTCTCAACGACAGTACCAATGACGGCTGGCTGCTCGTCGACGGCGCCGACTCACCTACGCCTGACCTAGTGGCATTCCGGGCTCTTGAATGCTCTACCACGGGTGACAGCGACCCGATGTCACGGTGCAACCATCCCGATCGGTCAATGGACCGACAAATGAATGAAGAGGATCCATTCCAATCCGCCGGGAGCAATTCTCCCTCCACGGATCGCGAAAGCCTTTCGTCCGGCAGTCGAGCCTCACCGACGCCAAAGGGGTTCCACGACATGGTCAACCAATGGTTGTTGGACTACCGTGCACGAGGAATGGAACCCTTTATCGAGTCACTGATCGCGTTCGGAGTGATGTCTCCGGGAAATGCACCACTTGCATCCCGTATCGCGCGTGCTGTCATGAAGAAGGTGGCGAAAATATCTTACACGGAAGGGAAGAACTTGGAGAGAACCATTCGCTTCACAGCGTTAGCAGCGTTCAAGAAGCACTGGAGGTCGGTAAGTCATTATTGCAGACTGTCATCATTAAGAATTGGCCAATAAAGCGGAACATACAGAATGATACCTGGATGGAGGTGTCATCCACTCGGGCAAATACCGAGTCACCTACCCCATACGGTATTAATATTGCCAGCTTCATGGGTAGCCTGTTCGATGCAGGAATATGCAACGCGAAGGATATTCATCTTTGCTTGTCCCTTCTATCAGAAGGAGAGAAGTGCTTTGATCGCTTGTGCGCTATGCATGCATTGCTGGTCCAAGCCAACGATAAGCTGTGCAAGAATCGCATCCTCCCAGCTCTGATGCAGTTTCAACGTGAAATCACGTCTAAAAATGGAGAAACGGGAGAGTACCTCTGGGTTACTACCCCGCGTTCGCAAACGGTTATAGCTGTGAGTTGGACAGTTTGCCACTAGTATGGAGAGGTTCACGTCGTCTGACTGTTGTAACTCACAGGATATCCTCACTACGATTGAACGATGGCTGGTCTCACAAGCTCTTAGACGCGACCAGTTTCAAACGTCCCCCGGTAATCGCACCATTCGGCAGAGAGCTGTAGGACCAAGACTACGCAACAGCCCCGTGGAGCCACTCATTGCTTGTGCCATATGACTGGTTTGCACATGTTAGTTTCAGACGGACTTGGTAAACAGCTGTCAACAGTAAACCTCCAGATTGGGGTAAATTATCTGTATGTATTTTCGCGACGAATTAACTGTAATGTTTCGTTAGCCCCCGCCTACGGGAAGAAGAATAAAAAAGACAACAGAAATAGTGACAGTGTTGTGGAAAATCAATGGGCTCAACCGGGAATTGAACCCGGGTCACGTACATCTTCACCACCTGTGTGGCGGGGAAACCACCCGAAGCACGTATCATGCGACTAGACCATTGAGCCGTACTAACAACCCGCTCCGGGACGGCCAGCTTTTGGCATCCCCATGAATCGGCGAAAAAGGTCAAAAGAAAATAGTATGGAAACAACTGTCGTGAAATAATACAATCCAACTTAATGCCAAAAATCAGCACTGACAACGGAAGAGAAACTATCGAATCATGAGGCCAATCCCAATCCCAATGCAAAAGCTACCTAGCAATGCGACCCGCACCTCACCATCGGACAACTTCTCCCAAGCCTTCGCCATGCTCTTGTGCAAACGATCTCTGACCGGCTGAATAAGAGAAAGAGACAACGATAGCAGACTAGAAAGATGCAGAGGGTCGACACAAGGGACGGGCGGACTGATTGCATCAGGCCGAGTTGTAACAGTGTTTTCTCTGGCGCGAGTAGCGACGTCCTGGGATAATCGTATCTCCCACTCAGCCTCCCACCTGGCCTTGTCCCAACCCTGTGGCTTCTCGGCGATGTAGTGTGCCGTTTCGCGATGGCTTGCAGCAATGTTTTCTACTGCGCGCTCGACTTCCCGCCAACGTATGAACCGCTCGGCTGCCTCATAGCGCAAGGATGAAAGGGTCTCTGGTGATCGGAATAAGCCATTGCAGAGCGCCGAAGGCGAGGAAGGTCTGAAGGAAGACATGTGAGGTCGTGAAGGGAATCTGGTCTGGTCCAAGCCATGGCGGAGCACGATCACGGGAATATGAGGTGCAAGCGTGTCAATCATTTCATTTTCGATGCTAGAAGGTCCTGTGCAGAGTAGGATTAGCTCTGCGGATGCACGATAGACGGAGATGGGTGAGGTTTTCACCTAAGTCTGTCAGAATTATAAGAGCGGTGTATAGCGGGGTCCACGGTGAAGCGATCAGGTTAGCCAGAGCAACAGACGGCTGGCAGTGTCGATCAATTATTTCCAGTAGTGAATGGAATGGTGAATGGATGGCTGGAAGTATGGACGAAGGCTGGTACCCGTCCGCTCATCAGAATTAATTCGCTATGAAATGTAGCACACGTACATCACCCTGAATGTTGTGATGGGCAATAAGTTCAACGTTCCGTGATGGTTCAAATTTCTCGAGTCCATGCGCGTCCTTGTGTTCAATCCAGTCCGTCGAAGCGCGTAGCACGAAACCGTCACTGGTTGCTTCCCAGTCACCGGCATCCACCACGTCCTCGTTGTCAGCTAACAACAGACTGGACACCAGATTGCGATCTTGTACGGCATCCCCAATCACAAGTACACGAATGTCTCCCAGGGTCTTTCCGAACTGTGTCGGTCGCGGAAGAGCCTCTGGGAGAGTCAGAGATGGGATGATGAGCCCCTGTGTGGATTCCTTGGCATGGTCCGATTGAGGATGGGAGTGTGGGGGACTAGCAGCCGCAGAGGAGAAAAAGAAAGAAGATCCGACGGACGGCAGCGAGGATATCGACTCTGATGGGCTGTCGGGAGGCGAAGGAAGGGTACTCGACCGAGGCGACGATGGCTGAGAAGCACTGGCTGCAAAGTTCATAGAGCTAACGTTATGCTCTTGTCGTGGGTGAAGCGCTCGTATAGTAGAAGTGCTCATTGATACAGGGCCTGCAGATTCCATGGTCGAGGACGAGGAAGAGGAGGAAGAATGCATGTCGGCGCATCCACCCAACGCCATTAATGTAGCCACTTTGCTCAGCTACACGTGTTTGGCCCATCCAATTCTGGATGAAATTTCTCCTGCCAAGCACCAAGTCATCACAAGCGTGAACATAACCCCGGTATCCATTCATTGCACTGTTCCTATCAACATATCGTTGGACAGTGGCGACAGTTCCACGGAATCGATCAAGCAATCCTCAGCAGCCGCGCCACGGTGAAATAACGGCATAATACAAACGCCCCTGGCAGGGCTGTCAACACGATATAACATTCAACCCCATTCACATGCGACCTAGAGTTTATGCTCGAATGACAAGGAACTGTTCAGGAATATCCGGGTTCTCCTGCGGAGCTAGTGTTGGTATAACATACTTCTCGCTGTTCTCATCCTCATAAACAGTTCTCTTGACCTTGGCGAGTCGCTGAGTACGGAAGCCATCCAGGGTAACGCACACCACTCACCTGCCATACCCGCGTGTTACATCCAATGTGAGCAAGTGTAGGAGAACAAACGGACACGATTGAGACCGCCGTCTGCATCAGCATGGGTAGAGACACCATCGAGGATTCACTCAGTGGAAAGTTGATGTGAAGCGTGCGAAGGTTCTTTGCCAATGCAAACAGGTGGGCCGCATTGTCCTACAAAAATACGATGATTTCGCATGCAGGAGCGCAATTGCGATCAGCCAGGGACTTACCAGTTCGCGCTGCTCCACTACTATAAATAGTTGCTCGAGCAGTGGACATTGTGAACAAATCACTTCCAATGCGGCGAGATTAATTTGCATGCGGTGGACAGAGAACCTCCTCAATCGCTGACCATGCCTTGCCACTATACTTTCCCAGAATTCATCTAGTACGGGTGTCCATACCGAAGTGCTTGTGGAATATATCGAAAATACCTCCAGCGGCGCGGCGGATAAGAGGTCTCCAACGTCACGGAGCCACTCGGCCAGAGGCATGTGAATGTGGGCGGTCAGAGTGATTGCTCTTAACTGTCTGAATGCGTTGTTGCGGAGACATGTGGCTTTGAATGCAGACATATCCTATCGGATGCTCGACTAAGGCCAACGGATCAAGCACGTGCGCGGAACACGTACGAATGCCTGTGAGAGCCCCTCGAGACTTATCCCAACAAGCCCACTCTTGTTGGCGGAGGCGACAGTCCCTATACCCAGATGGGTCACTTTGGGACACCCGATGATGTACAGGTACTCCAGGCCTTGAAGGTTCGACGCAAGATGTACCAGAAGCGCATCGGTCACCAGGGTTGATGCCTGCCGACAGACTACCACTCACTATTTAGTTCAGATTTGCATGTATCACCTCACCTTACAAATGATCGTGAGGCTGCGTAGTGTCTCGCCTGTGATTGAAATCCAGGTGGGAAGAATGTCTAGAACGTGAGCACTGGGCATAATCAACGAGATCTTGCTCAAACGAGAAAATCGAGTGAGCAAAATTGGATTATATCCACTGTCATTTCCATTAATCTCCAGCTCATGCAGCTGTGGACAGCCGCCGAGAGACTCAAGCACGGCAGAATGAAGGGATCCGTCTCTGGTCCATGTACAAGACTTAAGGTTAACGCAGTTTCTGACCCCTTGAGCGCACAGCCGCAGTAGCTCAGAGTGTCCGTCTGCGGACAAAGCCTTCGGAAAGTCTCTGATCTCTATCAAGGTGCCGTGAGGGATTGAAGTCGCGAGACAGTTCAACGACGACTCGCCTAATTTGTCTACATAACGGGCGAGATGAGGACATCTAGATAAGGTCCGGAAGAGCAAAGTGACCTGCGTGGAGAGCGCCGTCGAGCGACTTGTGCAAGGTAATTTCAGTCCGAGACCGACCTTGGTCTTTGCTTCTTTATACCATGCGAAGATGAATACACGACGATACAGCAAAGGGGTCGCAAATCTGCTGAATGATTTATTCACAAGACATAATGTGTATATGTGCTGAGGCTTGAGAACAAAGTCAAAGATTACTGGCAGCAGCTCGAGTGGAAGTTCAAGGAAATGGGCCATTCGGGTCCCCGGCGGAACGAGCAATCGACTCGACGAAAGTAGAAAGCTGACTAATCAGAAACGTGAACAGTGCAGTGCAGCGACAGGTCTCTCAAAGTCTACCTTTCTCCGTACCACCACCATCTCGGCCTCATGGATTTGGACGACGACTACGCGATACAGGACCAGGAGTCTGATCCTGTGCAACCCGAGAACGACGAGGAGGAAGAGGTAGAGCAGACTCAGCCGGAGCGTAAGAGCGGAAAGCCTCGAGGGTCTATTTACGATCCACTGGATGACGACGAAGAGGACGAGGATGAAGACGAAGAGGATGAAGAGGATGAAGAGGAGGATCATCGCGGGAGGAAACGCGCAAAGGTTCGGATTCTTCGCAATATGGTTTTCAGACTTATTCAGACAATATCCATATAGCACCGTCACAAACGCAATACAGTCAACCGCTTCCTCGATGTAGAGGCCGAGGTCGACACAGACGAAGAGGAGGAAGAGGAGGAGGAAGAAGCTGGCGGTGGTTTGTCTCGATATCGGATCACTGTCGCCTTAATTCTAACCACCTTCGTCTAGATGAGTTCATTGCGGACGCTGGTCTTGAGGGGGACGACGAAGATGTGAATAGAAGAGCAGCTGTTAACGCTCGACTTGATCGTCGAGAGAGAGAACTGAACGATCAAGACCTGGCCAAAATTGCCCAGAACCTACACGAGCGTTATGGACGCGCTGCCGTACGGTATACAGGTGACATGAACGAGGTTCCACAACGTTTGCTCATGCCCTCAGTACATGATGCGAGCTTATGGCAAGTCAGAGTCAAGGTAGTGAATCAGTATATGTGGCTGTATAACCTCACTCACACCTCCGTTTGAAACAGCCCGGACGGGAGCGAGACATCGTGTTCAGTCTCATGCGCAAGGCGATCGATCTCGAGTATACGGCTCAACCACTTTCGATATCATCAGCTTTTGAACGAGACTCTTTGCCAGGGATGATATACGTGGAGGCTCGTGGTGCCCAACAGGTCAACCAGGCGTGCAAGGGTCTTGTTGGTGTCTACCCTAGCCGTGGTATCACTTTGGTACCCATCGAGGAAATGGCCAGCCTTTTGCAAATCAAGAAGCAAGACTTGACGGTCACTCCTGGAACATGGGTTCGTGTAAAGCGTGGAAAATACCAGGGTGACCTTGCACAAGTCGTGGACGTAACCGAGAACGGCGAGGATGTTGGCCTCAAATTCATCCCTCGTATTGATCTTAACCCGAGGGACGACGCGAGTGTAGATGGACGGAAGCGGAAGAAAGCTAGCGCTGGTCTTTCCATGATGCGGCCTCCCCAACGGTTCTTTAATTACGAGGAAGTAGTCAAGGTATATGGTCGCAAACAGGTCTCCAAACGGAACCAAGTCTACGTCTTTCAAAATGACACGTATAAGGACGGTTTTATCGAAAAGGACTTCAAACTCTCGGCGCTACAACTGGATGATGTTAATCCAACTTTGGATGAAATCACGCGCTTTACCCGAGGACAAGACGGTGCAGAGAACGAGCATCCGGTTGACTTGTCTATTATAGCAGAAGCATCACGAAAGGCAGCGATCTCTGTCCTCCAACCTGGAGACCACGTTGAAGTCTTTGAGGGGGAACAAGCCGGTGTACATGGTGTCGTCGATTCGATCAACCAGGACGTTGTCACCATCACTGCAGTCGGTGTGGATATTGACGGCCAAAAAGTCGACGTGACGGCTCGCAGCGTCCGCAAGCGGTTCAAACCAGGTGACCATGTCAAAGTGATGACCGGTCAGAACGCAGACGAAACTGGTCTTGTTGTGTCTGTTTCTGACAACGTAGTCACGTTCCTTTCCGATATGTCAATGCAAGAGGTAGGTCCCCCTGTTTTTGGTGTTACTCTATGTTCACAACGTTTCCATCCAGGTTTCTGTGTTCTCGAAGGATCTTCGAGAGGCTGCTGAGGTGGGTTCCGGCACCAACATCGTGGGCAACTACGAGTTGCATGATCTGGTTCAACTTGAGTAAGTGTAGACTTTACTGACGACTTTTTGATGCTGATAGAATTTTAGTCTACAAACTGTGGGAGTCATCTACAAGACTGAGCGCGACTCCTTCCGAGTGCTTGACCAGAATGGTCAAGTACGGCTTGTTCAACCTCATCAGATATCCATGCGTAGGGATTCCAATCGTGCAATAGCAACCGACTCCGAGGGTCACGAGCTCCGAGTCAATGACAATGTCCGAGAAGTTGATGGGGAGGTGCGTTCACACTAAAGATGTGCTGACCCATTCTCAGATGTTCTACAGGGTCGTAAAGGCAGAGTGCTTCACATTCATCAATCATTTTTTGCTTTCCTACACAACCGTGATGTTCCCGAGAACGGTGGTGTATTCGTCACCCGTGCCCGGTCCCTGGCTTCACTAGCACCAAAGGGAAACCTTGTCAAACCGGGTACAGACCTCGGTAAGATGAATCCACACGTAGCTGGTGGTGCAACCTCGGGGGGCATGGTTGGCTCTGCCATGGGCCGCGGTCCTCGAGATCGGGACATTGGTGCCCTCGTCGCTGTGGTTAAGGGTCCACAGAAAGGTTACCTTGGGATCATCAAAGATACGAACGGAAACCTTGCCCGTGTGGAATTACACACAGGGAACAAGGTCATCACCGTCGACAAGCAAAAGCTTCACCGCAAATTGTAAGTAGTGCGTATGAGCCTTGACCTCGTGGTTCTTATCCCCCCTGTCTCAGACCCGACGGGACACTCATCCCTCTTAACAAGCCTTATAACTCAAATCATGGGCAAGGTGGTTTCAAGGCCCCAGGAGCACCAGCACGAACTCCCAACCCATATGCACAAGCGACCGGTGGACGCACACCCGGATGGGGAGGTGGTCGTACACCAAATCCGTACGCAAATGGTGATGGAAGAACCCCCGCGTGGAATGCTTCTTCCAGAACGCCGAATCCATTTGGTGGTGATGGTGGCAAGACTCCGGCTTGGAACGCCTCGTCGCGCACGCCTAACCCACACCAGGATGGTGGCAAAACACCGGCCTGGAACGCCTCTTCACGGACGCCTAATCCGTATCAGGATGGCGGTAAAACCCCTGCATGGAATGCCTCTTCACGGACTCCTAACCCATATGCGAACAATGATTCCCCGAACTGGGGTAATGATGGCGGCAGAACGCCTGGTTCGGGTTGGGGTGGAGGATGGGGGAGCGGTACTTCGGATAATAATAACGCATGGGGCAACACGTCACCCGCGCGGCCAGCTGATGCAAGTTACTCCTCATGGGTAAGCACCACCAAGTCACAGGTATTTGCCATAGCTTATTCGCCCGATAATAGTCTGCACCGACACCAGCAGCTGCTCCAACACCGTTTGCTGCTCCGACCCCAGCCGCGTCGTATCCAAGTGCACCAACGCCTCGTACCATGGGGTCGGCAGGCTTTATGCACTCGGCCCCGACACCAGGCGTCCTGGCTGCGGACGAGGATGACTCGAGTGAGTGACTAGCTGGTCAATTAGAAAACAACATCTCACTTAGTCTGTTTTCAGCTCCTAACTGGCTTCTGGATCCAATCTTCCAAGACAAGAAGGTACTGATGGAAATCACTGGCACGTTAGGCGGTTGGCATGGTGGCGAGCTCGAGGGCGCCAAAGGCTTCGTGGTCAACGTCTTCCGAACCCCTGGTGACACGCTCATCACCATCGAGCACATTGACCCGGGTCGAGCGGGCACGGTGGAGGTACCGATCACCTATCTCAGCCCTGTTCGTCCAGAACAAGTGGGTGATCATGCCATCCCACTGGAAGGATCCGCCAAGGGCAAAGAGGTGATTTTGAGTCAACCGTTGTTGTCGGGTATATGGCAGGTCTCGAGGTCGTTGGATTCAGAGGTGATCACCTGCTTGGAGAACGCGATGGTGAAGCTCCATGTCAAGTGATGCAAGAAAAATCATCGCGATTTGTGGTTTTTGATTTCGACCTTGCATTTCCATGTACAACCCCTCGCAGCTAGTTAGTCGTAATTTATGTATCCGCTTTCGTACGATAATTCAACTTGGTTAACCAGCGTGGGAAAACCCGGAAAGAGCTCCATGTGACCACTTTTGGCTTTTGCCATATACTACATAGACCCGCGAAACAAGATCGTGTCGATGTCGTTTCTGGCGGGATCCCTCGCAGGTGCAGTCGTGACGGGAGGGGTAAGTCATTTTCCAAGTTCTCGAGCATTTGCAGGTCCCTCCTACTTTACGGTACTGACATGTCAACGAAACTGCAGGTATACTATGGATTCTCGAACCTGATACAAACGAGGTAAGCACGTTTCGTGCTTCACACCTTATGAACCCACTTTCTAATGTTCACGTTTGGCGTGTTTCTTTCAATCGCTTTTTGACATGTCATTAGGACCGATCAACACCGTCACGAGTACGTCGCACGACGATGTCGTCGTTGCCCTCCCCTCCCTCTCTGACGCTTTCTCTTTTCGCATGTGACGAAAACAGTCTGCATTTCCTCTCTGGACGACTTGCAGATGCGTCCGCGACGATGTCGGGTCCACTCCCTGCCTCGGCGAGGATCGTCGAGCGGCCGTTTACGACGATGCTGCAATCACGCTGGAACGAGCACGTTGCCAACGTTTTTTCGACCGTCGGGGGATGGGAGCGACGTGCGTCGGATTGGGCGGGTAGGGTGTTGTACGGGGAGGTATCGCCGTCGTCGTCACAATGAACCTAATCTACACATACGTACGAACGAGATACACGTCGATTTGTTTCGCATTACACGGCCATACCGGCGCTCTCTATCTCTCTCACACAAGAGTAAACTACCTTTTGACAGGGGTCTCTAGACCCCGATGGTGTTGATACGGGCTAGCAAGAAAAGTGGATGAAATCCGAGAATGTCCGTCCGCGTCCTATCGTGCATCTGCGAGGGATGCCTTACATCTTCAACGTCCATAGCCTTGATAATACTGAGGATTATAGCCTTGTGGGGGTGGTGGCATCGGTTGATACTGCGTTGGTGGTCGTGGGGGAGTACCTGAGGGAGGGGAAGGAGACGAGTACTGCATGGGAGGCGGGGGTGCAGGGAATGCCGTGCTGGTCGCGTATCCCTGTGACCCATATTGACGGGAAGGTTGTGATTGTGGTGGTGGCGGCGGTGGCGGCGGG
>JBBPQN010000211.1:0-21348 GCA_038092575.1 Boletus subluridellus | reverse complement strand
CTGGACCAACTCCGTTTCTGTACATATGAACTCCGGCACGTTCTTGCTATAGACGCGACCCCTGACCTTCGGACCCTGTCCATAACTTACGATACCTTACGTTCCATTTCTTGATCTCCGTATATACTAGTTCCGCTGTATGTTCTCCTCCGTACCTGTGCTCTGCTTAGGAACACAGCTCCAGTTCTATCTTACCTCTGATCCCTTACTTACAAACCAGCTCCACTCCGTTAGTAATCCCCTATGACTCCATAGTATATAAACCTCCGCAACTCCTGTATTTCCCTTCAGTTCGAATATCAAATTAGTCTAACTCCTTTCCTCCGCTCGAGTCTTGAAGACTCTCTCTGAAACCTCCGCTCGACTTGACGTCTAGTATGTCTTAAGTCTATCTCCGACCCATCAGTAAATTCCGGGACAACAGGACTCCTAGCAAGGGCTCACCACATACGGTGAAGCCAAGTCCCATCTACTAGACAACTCCGGAGTTCCGGAGTTCGTCCTCCCCTTGGAGTTTTCCAGTACTTAACAGGGAATCATCAAACCCACTGGGACAACCTTCAAGGACCTGGCCTTTCTCTAACAACTTGGCTACCCAATCCTCGTAGTTTCGGCTGGTGAACATGCCACTTTCTTGCTCAACAGCATAAACAATGCTCTTATGAACATTGTTACACAGGAGATAGATAAGGTAGTCTGCAGCGTTGGAATCGGTTTCGACTGTAATGCACTTCGCCTTTACCAATAGCTGGCCCCAGCGTGTGAGATACTCTTCAATCAGCATCCTACCCTGTTTGAACCTAGCCATCTCCAATTGGGCCTCTTGTACTTTATCGAGTGGGGCGAACACCTTGAGAAGCACCTCTTCGAAGGGGTCCCACTGGTAATGCTCAGCAGCTGGGAGGGCTCTTATCTTGTCGAAGTAAGATGCCGCCCATTCTCCAGCATAGCCCTTTTGCATATAAGTGAGAACGAGTTGGATTTTGCGGCGGTCTGTGTGCTCCTCACCGGACACCTCAAGATAGAGTTGAATCTGATGCCACCAGGAGTCAAAGTTGGCCTTATTCCCGTCAAAAATGGGAGGCTTGCAGGGTTTGGCATGGTTGTTGCCATTGAAGTCGTCCATTATGAAGCTGAATAGGTAGCGTGGGAAGGGGGATAGGAGTACGAGCTGCGGGTCGATTTAGAGCAGTTTCGTGCTAATGTCAGAAACACCAACGATCAGCATGTAGATAGCTGGGAGAGAAAATACATGATCAACAACGTGTGGACAATGGTGAGGCTACTACAGTACCTGGGAGAGAAAAGCACAAAACTGAGGGGAGAAAGGAATAGGAGAATGGGGGTTAAATACTAGCTATACTCAATCATTGTGCTGTATTCGGAAAAGGAGTGCATGGACATACAGTGCACGGGCCACGATCATTACAGTTTTGGCACACATCATGGTTCTTTGCTTCTCTTTATCAGCAAATCTAGGAGTAACTGTACAATCTTGTACTGTTATGGATTTTCTTTCTTTCTCCTTTTCTAACTACACATTGGCACATTTACCTTTCCACATGTGAGAGGCCTATGTATGCTCTCATGAGCATGTTCTTAGGATATGATTCCTTTTCTGATGACTTGCTCCATATGGATGATTAGTTCCATTTCAGGTAGTTCTCTTATGCTGCCTTGTTTTCCTCTTGATTCAGATGGATCCTACGTGCTACACTGATGTGTAGAACATAGTCAAAGCACACACTCAAGTGTAGTGTGAAGACACTTAGAAATCCTAGGATCTTGCTATGACTAATCACAAGGACTAATCACTCATGGAATGACCAAGCTCTAGCAAGTATATTGTGTAGAACTAGATAGGGAGCTATGGTACAAATGACAAGGTATTTATACTACTGGGGATCATGCACAGATCAAGCTAGCATGGACCATCTGGGCAAAGGGTGTTACGGATTTCTTTCCTTTCTATCCTTCCAATTATGCTCTCGCGCATTTGTCTTCTCACACGCGAGAGGGCTTCGCCCTTATGGCACTTACCATGCGATATGCCACTTTTACAGACGATCTTCTTGATATGGACGAATAACCTCCTTTAGGTAGTTCTCTCGTACTACCTCATATTCCCCTCTGCCCAGATGGTCTGTGTGCACTCTTATTTAGCTGGTCTGTGTGCCATTCCGAGTAGTATAAATACTTTGCCATTGTACTATAGTTCTGCATCTAGTTCTACGCAATCTATTGCTTAGAATCTGGTCATTCCGCGAGTGATTAGTCCTTGTGCTGTAGTTCTGCATCTAGTTCTACGCAATCTATTGCTTAGAATCTGGTCATTCCGTGAGTGATTAGTCCTTGTGATTAGTCATAGCGAGACCCCTGAGGCTTCTAGTGTCTTCGCACTACACTTGAGTGTGTGCTTTGACTAGGTTCTACGCATCAGCGTAACAAAGGGGAAGATGAGACAGTACAAGAGAACTGCCTAGAAGAGGTTAATTGTTCATATCAAGCAAGTTGTCTGTAAAAGTAGTGTAGCCCATGGTAATTACCATAAGGGCATAAGCATCTCATGTCAGAGAAGAAGAACAGGCAAGAACATAGTTAGAATGGTACAAAGGATAAAGAAATTCTATAACACTGTGTACCTGGTCTGTGCACAGTTTCCAGTAGTGTAAATACTTTGCCATTTGTACAATGGTTCCTCATTTAGTTCTACACAATCTATTGCTTAGAATCAGGTCATTCTACAAGTGATTAGTCTTTTGATTAGTCATAGTGAGACTCCTAAACTTCTAAGTGTCTTTGCACTATACTTGAGTGTGTGCTTCGACTAGGTCCTATACATTAGCATAACAAAAGAACTAGATCATCCCTTTCACCTCTGCTGTTTAGCATGAGGCCCCCTCTACCACCATTTCATGATGACAAGGAATCTGAGCCCCTTTCCCAGAGGAAGATGTAGAAATCAAGATACCCCCTCTCACTACTGAACCTTCTGACTACCACTATGACGACCCATCCTTCTTCAACCACAACTCTGCCACCCCCTGCCCATCCTCCCCAGCCAATCCCTCCTCATCTTCAATCTCATAGGGAGTGGTTCCTTATAACCCAGATTAATCTATACCTCCAATTGCACCTTCATCACCACAAAGCACAACTACTGAAGAGAGGGCAGAATCTCCATTAGAATTCTCCATCCCTATGGATATTAATGAGCATAAGATGGGGATCTGTTACATAGTGAGGCATGAGCATAGTCACAGAGCTTTGTCTTTGGCTGAGCATAGGAAAGTGGCACAGTCTTTCTTTCTTCCATGCCACTTCCTCTGTTACAGTTTTACCCACAACAATGGTACTCCAACCTGAGATGCTACTTCACAGGAGGTCTTGATAACAATCAAGTCAAGGTCAATGTCGATGAAGGTGACAAGAGTGAGAAAGTGAGGAAGTGAGTAGTATGAGGGAGTTGTACTCCCAAGGAATGAGAGTCTCACTGAAGATCTCCTGCAAAGCAGAGAACCCAGGGTATGAATGAGTAGATTCAAGTTAAAGAAGTGTACAAGCTGAGCTCAAATCTTATATACTAATACAGAGGGTTTAGGGCTGGTCTAAGGTAATAGCCCAATAAGGAAGCCAAACTCTAGGGAAGGCATAAGCATGTCAGAGATGCATTGTGTCACGCAGCATGTGATTAAGGGAGAAACCAGAATGGATATAATAGGATCAAATGGAGACTATCCATGGGAGAGGTTGGATTGGTGAGGCAGTGAGCCACAGCTGTCTATGCAGGGAAGATCCAGGTCTTGTGTTACATGGAAATGTAATGTCCAAGGGAATGTCCAGTCAGAAGGTTAAGAGCCCATCCAGGGTATAAGACCAGGGATTGTCCATTAAAGGGGAAGGGGTAGCCGCAAGTCTTGATTGTCGAATATAATCTGGTAATACAATGTTTGATGGGGAAAGGGGATGGAGATTGAAGGAAAAGAGTCTGGGTGATGCCAGGTCACAAAAACTATAACAATACCTCCAATTCACATCTGAAGTACCATCTCAGATACATTGTCTGTTCATCAGGGGGTGTCATCACAGATGTCGTCTAGGTCTAGGGAGAGTGGGTCCTGGATGTAAGAGAGCAATGGGGAGAAGTGCTCATTGAGCTGGGAGTAGAGGAACAGGAATTCCTTGGTGAGTAGTGCCAGTGGGACAAGAGGCATGAGAGGTGGTGTTGGAGGGATCCAAGGGATAGGATCTGGCCAGTCCAAGACATTAGCGAAAACCAAGTCGCTGGTGGTCGAAGAGGGGGAAGGAAGGGGGATGTTTCCTTCAAGGAAGGAGTTGTTTGACTGGGGCTCTGTCCAGTGATGCCATATGTGCGTGAGTAGGGTGATGGTGAGGATGAAGACACATGAGAGGATGAGTGTGACGTTCATGGTGGTAGGAATGGAAGGCAGGTGTGCACAGGTCCAATCCTTTTAACTGTGAGGGTTTTCAAATGGGAAGATCTGTACATCAATGAAGAAGTTGATCTTTGATATGGGCACAGAGTTGAAACACTTGTTTCTGGTGATAAAGCACATGTTAAGTGCAATTAAGGGCTCATGTGGAACATCTGTTGGTAATCCATGGGGATAGGATTGGGGACCAGTAGACAGCTTGAGATGGGCAAGTGAGTCCTTTGATACCAGAAATTATAAAGCTGTTGGTGGGCTACTGATGATCTTTTGTTTTCAAGATCCACTAAGTTGGTATGTTTTAGGCCATTCCAGGCTCCAGGGTTATGAAACTTTCATTTCATAGATGGTAGACAGTTTCAGTCCTGTGTCTAGGGGAATGTAGGACAGATTTTCACAAGGGATGAACCAGTGTAGGCAATCTGTCAATGAGAACTAATGTGGAACACTCATCGTTCCTTCAAGAATCTCTTGTTGGATTCAAGTTATGAAACCCTTTGTTTCATCAGCATAGTTTTACAACATAGGATGGTTGGTTTCCATGGAGATGTGGTGCAGCCCATCTCATATCTAAGGTGTCCAAGAAAGTTCCCAAGGGGAGTTGTGTGATGAAGGTCAAAGACCTTATAGGCCATCAACACTAGTTAAGGCTGCCTGTTTGATGGGCGGAATCTGAGGCAGGGTGGACAGAAACCATATCCAGGGGACTGGTGAGTTGCACTTGCAACTGCAGAGAAGGGGAAAATCAGGAGGGGACCGGCAAGAGAAGGGTGAAAATCAACCAGAACCGAGGAAAAAGGACAAGGGAAGAGCACAAACAAGGCGAAAATGGGAAAATTTGCCAGGCAAGTTTGCCAGACAACCCGCCAATGGGTTGCCTGGAGGATCAGTTACTGCTGGCTCCAGCCTGGTCAGTGGTTGGCCAGGGAGTGGCCGACTGGGTATTGCCAAGGTCAGAGTCCATGGGGACTCAAACTGTGTTTGTCCAGTTCCAGTAGTTGGCCTGGTACTGTTGGTCCACTGGGGGGACAAGCCCTCATCTTCCTTAGCATCTCATCCTGGTTGGTACAATGTGTAGACCACATGATGTTTATTCCACTGTTTTGAAATATTGCCAGAGATGTCGTCCATAAATACAATGAGGGACATGGTGTATACCATCTGTCCGCCAGACTTTTCCTGTGATGGGTTTGGCATTAGATTGGACAATGTGGCAGAAGAAGCTATGGGTAGCTCAGAAACTTGGACACTCTTGCATGTTTCAAATGAAGTAACTGACCTGTGAATTTGATATCAGACAGTCCATTCCAATGCTGGAGGTCCACAAATGTGTTGAAGAACATTGAAACCAGAATGATGACCATTTCCAGGTCAACCTCAAATCCCTCCTGCAGCAATGAAATGAGATATATGTATGAACTAGAGGATCGGATGTAGAGACAAACTATTGTCTTCGAAACTGTGTGTCCAAGCACAAGGAGCACTGGCTCTGCAGCTTCTTGTGTTGACATTTGTGCTTGGAAGAACTTTTTGGGTATGAAATATTGACTCATCACTCATTGGAGAAGTTCATTGATGAAATAGATGGAGCAGTCAACATGGACACATGGAGGTGCAAGATCATCAGGAAGATCTTTGAGCATCTTACTTCCATGATGAACCTGTGACATACGACCTTGTCCATCCTTGGGATATTCTCACATTGCAAATCAGGTAAGGGTGTTTGTGAAATCCTATACAATAGACATGGGCACATTAAAATGGCCACTTGAATAGATTCTTTTTACTTACCATGGTGATTGCCTTGGAGATATTATTTAGATAGAACATGTTTCCTGACAGTGTTGTCGCTTTCTCGGTGGGGCTTCTGAGGAGCTCCATGAATCATTCCTATGTTTTCTTCACAGCATACATAGAAGGCACCTCAGATGCTCCAAGCTCCTTTGCCCACCACAGGACAGCTGCTTTTTGCACATACAAGAACCTTAAGCAAGGCAAACTGAACAGAAGGTGGGTCAAGAATTCCTATATGTGTGTCAGTAGAAAAAAATAACAAAAATATATCCATATGCACAGGCATCATCTTCCAGGGATAGAGTGGTTCCTCGGGGGAAACATCCATGCTTCTCTTCAACCTGGTGTGATGAGAAGTCCTACTGGAAACAGCTGCTCACCACTTAATGAAAGTATAGTAGAAATTGGTAAAATGTGTACCATCAAGGTCTATACTGTAGTCTGCAAAGACTGTCTCAATTTTTGGAGCAGAATCTCCCCCATCATCTTCTTCAATGCCAAGTTTGTCTTTGAGAGGTGGCAAGATACTAGAGAAGGGTAGTTCACCTCTTTCAATTCTCTGCTATATCTCCTCAAAATAGTTGTCCAAAAATATGGTACATTCTGCCTGGAACTCCTCCCAGAGTTGGCTTAGCAGTGCTGCAGCATCTATCAACTTTCCATTGGCAACATTGGACATCAGTGCTGATGAAGTGCTTAGTGGGGTCACATAAGGCTGTGTCTGCAACTCATCTTGCATCTCGAACAATGCAGGCAGAAATTTTTTGGTGGGCTGGATTCTAACTGGTGGAGGTCCTGTTTCTTGTTTCCTACTTGCTTCAAGTTTCTGAAGACTTCGCAGATGCTTTTTTGAGCTTGCATGATCTGCAGCACGACAGCAGCATATGGGTTTCTGACCACTAAGAGCAGGTGGACAGACTCTACACACAACATAATGTGGGTCATTCCTAGCCTCCACAAACACTGCAAAATCAATCAGACTTGACAGAGGTCAAATCAATTTTTCCCCAATGGCATTGAGAGTGGGAGGCTTTGAGGACCTGGCCATCTGACACCACCTCTTGCTATTGGTATCAAGATTGGTGTTGCTGTTCAGATTCAGATTGAAGATCACATGACCTGTGGGTTTATATTTCTCCCAATCTCCCAACCCCAATTTCCAGCAAACCACCATGTTGCCACTTTCAGGTACCACTGTACTTACTGCAAGAATGGCGACTATCATTAATGTTAAGACAATTTCCCAACCTCACGGGTTTACCCTCAATAAGCTTGAATTCACTGTTCACTTCCATGGTGATATGTGTGTTCAAGTCCATGATCTCCCTGAGCACATTGTAAGTTGACCTGCAACTGGCTTTAAATTTTTGTGCAACTGACACCCCATGTTAGCCAGTGCAAATTTTTGTTCAGGTTGAACACAAGTGGGCAGGGTTATTGCCTGTTGTGCGTGCTATCCCCACAGACAACCATACTTTTAATAAGTCCTTGACTGCTGTGAGTTCCCCCTAACCATGAATTTCCTACATGTGTTCACACTTGACAGGCCATGTTTCCCTTTCTCCCACTTCCACAGTGTCTCAAGCCAACAGATGTACATGGATGGCAGCAGCTGGCAAAGGTTATCAAATGGAACCTGTTGGCAGACCCCCATCTCCCCAGCACTCATCCTGAATGCTACCTCTTCAAGCACAAGTTGTTTTGGATGGTGTTTGTTGCCATGTTTCCCACGTTCTCATATGATGACTGGCCACTTTGGAATACACAGATCCCAATGGAAGGGAACTTTGTCTCACATTGGGTATTGTAGGATCCTGATGACTTGGATGATCAGGATTATCTGTCTAATAAGCACACTGCCATCCAGGAATCACTCTGGAAGCAGTTCTCAACCTCTGTTGAGGAGACATTGTCGATCCCTGCTACTCATTGAATTTATCCTTCTCTTCTCTTCTCTGCTTGTACCTAGGCTTGCTGCTGGCTGTCATGACACATCTGAATATTGTTGGTGTAACTTGAATATTAGTACTGGAAGACAACTGAGATTGGATTACAGATTTTATCACCCTCGGCATGCACAACTGGTTCAACAACCCTTCATTATTCCTATTACCATAATAGTGCCAGGTAATGTCCACTCGTGCATTTGCAACAGAGGCAATGTCCAGCACCCACGCTTGTCCAAATCTGCACACCACCATCGCCCTCAACCACTCCCCACCCCTCACATGCATGCCCTTTGAAAACGCCTTTTACATATGCCTACTAGGCCTGCATACACTGTGCCTTGTGCAACTCCTTCCTGACTGAGTTTTACTTCAAGCAAGGATCACCCCTTGAGATGTGCTTCAACATTGAGGAGAGAAAGGCCATTTGGCACACTGTTTGGCTTGAATTCCTCTGAGGAACCAAATGAGGCCACCAAGCTCATGCAAATTGCCATGAAGGACAAGATCAACAAGTCATCACATATTCACAAGGCAGTCAAGACCAACAACTCTCTCAAGAACCTCAACAGGACAGGTCAGTGGAATCTCTATCTCTTGCTCAAGAACGGCAAAGACTTGAAGACAGGCATGATATGATGAGACCATTAGTGAAGCTATCTCGTCTGTGTGGAGCAATTTGACCACAAGTCTGATCACCTCAATGCTGTTCCCACATACTCATGTTGTGTTAATAGCTCCATAGCATACAACATCCCCTTGCCGTTATCCCAGGTTGCCTACTAACTATTTCAGGACCTATCTGCAATGAGTCACCCACTTACATCCCTGGTATGCAACAACAAGAACAATCAATTTCTGCTGGATACAGTCAAGATTCCTAATAGGCTATACATCAAAGACTTGACACAGTGTGTGGACAATATATGGACACCTGGATAGTGAGCTGGAGCCCAATCGGTATCTATCACCCTTTCAAACAAATTACCCAAGATGGAGTTTCATCCCTGTTGTTGAAACTTGTATACTGAATGCCCTCTAGGATGTTGTCTCCTTTTACAAATCCCATATTCTCACAGGACAAGTCTGTCCTGACCCAAATTGATACCAAGACTTTGCATGGTCAACTAAGGATGAAATCAGCAAGTGGACAGATGGGGACTATTGGCTGGGTATAAAAGATATACTATTAGATTTCTAATGTATCTTCTATCATATTCTACTCCTGTCTGTCGGTGGTCACTATATAACCATGATTTCTGCACCAGTTGTGCAAAGGGAGACTTGGACATCTTCATGGGAAGTGAGAGTACTAAAAATTCAGAGGTATGAGTGAAAATTAGATGGTCAAACGAGAGATGCTGAACATACCATCTCCAACAGTACTGACAGCCCAAATGGTGAAAGGATGTTTGTGGGTATGGTGATTGAAATAAGCATGGGTTACCACCCACACATGAAAATTGGCAGCTGAACATGGATTAGATGGTCAAATGAGAGACATTGAACATGGCATCTGACCACACCAACAGCCTGAATGGGGAAAGGACATTCAAACAGTGTCTTAGAAATGTCCTAGCCATGTTAGTTAGATGTCACTACATAACAGTACTACAGTGTCTTATCATGACCGTATATACAATGTTGGAGTACAAGGTATTCTGATTTGTTGTCTGAACATTGCTTGGACCCTCTTTGGGCAAATAGCCAATGTCCAGCCTGCTACATCACATATATAATTGTCTCCATACCCTACTATGAGTTGCTGATGGATCATTCCAAACACACCACACATTTATGCACATGGTGTCCTATATATATATCACAGGTGATTTCCATCAATTGTTCATTCCCTGTGAACTTCACTTGGGTGTGTAGGCAGTTCTCTTGTACTGCCTCATTTTCTCCTCTACCCAGATGGTCTGTGCACACCCTTTGTTACGCTTGATGCGTAGAACCTAGTCGAAGTGCACACTCAGGTGTAGTGCAAAGACACGAGAAGCCTCAGGAGTCTCACTATGACTAATCACTGGGACTAATCACTCGCAGAATGACCAGATTCTAAGCAGTAGATTGCGTAGAACTAGATGTAGAACTATGGTACAAAGGCGACGTATTTATACTACTCGGAATGGCGCACAGACCAGCTAAATAAAGGTGCGCACAGACCATCTGGGTAAGGGGGAATACGAGGCAGTACGAGAGAACTGCCTAAAGGAGGTTATTCGTCTGTATCAAGAAGATCATCAGTAAAGGTAGCGTACTGCATGGTCAACGCCATAAGGGCGAAGCCCTCTCGCATATGTGAAGACAAATGAGCGAGAGCGTAGTTCGAAGGATAAAAAGGAAAGAAATCTGTAACACCCTTACTTAGATGGTCTGTGCACCATTCCCCACGGTATGTATAAATACTTTATCTTTGTACATTAGTTCTGCATCTAGTTCTATACAATCTACTTGCTAGAGCTTGGTCCACCCATGAGTGATTAGTCTTTCAATTAGTCATAGTGAGACCTGAGACTTCTAAGTGTCCCCACACTACACTTGAGTGTGCGCTACAACCAAGTTCTATGTATTAGCATAACAAAAGAACTAGATTGTCCAGTTTACCTCTGCTATTTAGCACAAGGTCCTTCCCACCAGCATTTCATGGAGAAGAGGAATTTGAGCTCCCTCCCCTGAGCAGGAGCCAGACATTGAAATTGCAGTACCTCCTCTGACTACCAAACCCACCAACTATCACTATGGCAACCCTGACTTCTGGACCAGAAATTCTGCCACCCCCCATCCACCCTCCTCCCCAACCACTCCTGTTCCATCTTCATCCTCTTCAGGAATGAACCTTCATTGTTCAGAACCAACTATTCCTCCAGCTGCACCTCTATCACCATAAAGCACAACAACCAAAGAACAAGCAGAATCTCCCTTAGAATCCCCTACTCCCATGGATATCAACAAACACAAGTCAGAGATCAAAGCAGGTCTGCCAGATGATTTCTCTAGTCATCCAGATGATGCACCACATTGGCTGTTGGCCATGAAGGCCTATTTCCAGATGAATGATCACTTTTACAATGATCAAGCCAAGATGCTTACCCTCCTTGTCAAGATGAGCAAAGGACAAGGGAAAGACTTTTCCAAGGGTTGGTACCAGAAAATAGAAGATGAAGGAGTACCTGAAAATGCTAAGTCCTTCACTGTTGTAACCACAGGCTTCACTAAAGCCTTTACCCCATTCAATGTCAGTGCCAAGGCACAAATCAACTTGGAAAGACTGAGACAGAATCTCAGAGACCCTGATGGGCTGGACAACTATAACCTCCAGTTCCAACTCCTCACCAGAAAAGCTGAGATTATGGATGAGAAGGCATTGATAGAATGGTACATCAATGGCCTTGACAAGGAGCTCACCAACTCCATCCTTATAATGTCCACTGTCCCTGACATCATCGACTTATGGATTCAAAAAGCCTCCCAGTTCACTGGTCAGGTGAGAAGATGAAATGGGATCTGACGAGGAAGAGCTTTTATTCCTGTGTCCACTTGGACTCCTAACCACCCCACCCCTTGTTGTGACCCAAATGCCATGGACATTGACACTATCCACCTCACCCCAGTTGAATGCACCCATCATATGAAGGACAACCTCTACTTCATCTGCCATCAGAAGAGATGTCACATCACCAACCACCCTTGCCCCCCTCACAACAACAACCTGCCTTGCAGCAACAATGGACCTCCATGTCCCCCTAGGAACCCCCAGAGGGTTAGAGCCACCTCCACCACTCCCACCCCAGACCCTATTGCAACTTACATTGCTAATCTTGAAGGAAGGAACATCCCCAAGGAAGATATCCTACAGGTACTCAAAACTTGCTACAAAGAGGAACTGGAGGAGGTGAGAGAAATGGTGGCCACTGCTAGGATAGAGGCAGTGAAGGATTTTTAAAATGAAGGGAAGTTTCAACATCTTCTCCTTCACCAGTAATAGCTCCTGTATACATATCAGATTTGCATGTGAAGTCAATTCAAATCCCCCTCTCTCTTTATATGCATGCAGGAGCAGAAATTGTCAATATCACTGCCCTCATTGACAGTGGGGCCATGGAATGCTTTATCAATCAAGACTTTGTCTCGAGGCATTGCCTTCCCACCACTCAACTCCAGAAACTACTAAAGCACATAAATGTGGATGGGTCGACCAACAGAGAAGGAATTATTCAATACCAGGTATCCCTTACTCTCTGAGTAGGAGAGATAGAAAAAGAATGAACATTGTGTTGCGAGTGAACTCGAGCACACACTGGCAAGACTCTACTGGGGCTACACCAAACCAAACGATAAAGAGATGAGGAGAAGTAAGAGGTGAGACGAAGCAGTCTTCCTTAATACACTCGCAAGGACGTAGGTCGCAAGGTACAAATGGATTAGACTGGGGAGTCCAGTCGAGTACAACTACTTTATATATGTTACAGGATGGTGCACGGACCATAGGGTCCATGGGAAAGACTACTTGATTTAGATAGATGAAAGAAGAGTTCGTGAGAGAAGAAGAGTGATGATGAGAAAGAGAAGCGGAAATTAATAAGGTGTGTGTGCAACGTGTTTGTCTAGACCATAGGTCACATGTAGTTTCCCATGGTCACGTGCACATCACGTGACTTCGAAGTCTGAAGGATGTAAAGTAGTGCATGAATGCACTAAGTTAAAAATGTTTGAAAATATAGTATATCATAACACATTGATGGTCATCAATTGTGGGTCTGAAAATGTTATCCTCAGACTCCCTTGGCTCAAGGACCTCAACCCCACCATTAACTGGACTACTGAACAAGTTACCATCCCAGACCAACTCCCTACCCCTCATCATGACTCCCCCAAAGCCATCACCCAATGATATCTAGTCCAATATCCGGACATGGATCTGAACCTCCACATCACTCAGCTATGGAAGAAATGACTAGATCATTCTTTGTTCATTCACAAAACCACCATTGCAACTGAGATTGCCTCAAAAGCTGAGGGGGTGGAAAAGAAACTCCCTCCACAATACTCCACCTTTCAAGATGTGTTCGAGAAAAAGACTGTTGATGAACTACCCCCCTCCTGATCCTTCAATCACACCATCGACCTTAAGGATAGCTTTTTCCTAAAAGTTGCCAAAGCCTACCCCCTCAACCCTAAGGAACTTGAGGCTTGTTGAGCATTTGTTGATGAACATGTAAAATCAGGAAAAATAGTCCCATTGAAGTCACTGCAGGCTTCTCCATTTTTTTTCATCCCAAAGAAGGACAGATTGGTTTGTCCCTGCCAAGACTACCAATACCTTAACAAACATATGGTCAAAAATGCCTACCCCCTCCCCCTCATATCTGATCTTATGGACAAACTGAAAGGTTCTTGCCTTTTCACCAAAATGGACATTCAATGGGGGTATAAAAATGTGCTGATCAAACTGGAGGACCACTGGAAGGCTGCCTTCATCACCCCTTTTGGTCTTTTTGAATCAACCATCATGTTCTTCAGATTGTGCAACTCCCCTGCCATCCTCCAAGCCCTCATGAACCACCTCTTTGGTGACATGATGGCAGAAGGATGGCTTATCATCTATGTATATGGACAATATCCTCATTCACTCCTCCTCTCCCACAGTACACAAGAAGTGAACAAAATGTGTCCTTCAAATAATTACAGGAATACAAACTCTTCCTCAAACTTGAGAAATGTTCCTTCGATGTTGATGAGGTGGAGTACCTAGGAATGATCATCCAAGAAGGGCAGGTAAAAATGGATGCAGCCAAGCTGAGTGCCATCAATGACTGGAAACCACCATTGTTTGTTAAAGCAGTCTGGTCATTCATAGGATTCTGTAACTTCTACAGGAAGTTCATCCTGAACTTCTCAGCCCTGGCTTGCCCCCTGATCAAACTGATGAAGAAGAATGTCCCCTGGATGTGGGGGGACCCCCAACAATTCACCTTTCTTGCCATCAAAGAGGCCTTTACCAAATGCCCCATTCTTCATCTCCCCAATGTTCTCTCTTCCTTCTTTGTTATAACTGATGCATTCCTCACCACAATAGGAGCGGTCCTTATGCAGAAAGACACCACTGGAGACCTCCACCATTGTGCCTACCTCTCTCAGACCCTCTTCCCGGCTGAGTGAAACTATGACATCTATGATTGTGAACTACTCACAGTTATCCATGCCCTGGAGGAATGGCGACACTACCTCCTCAGCACCTCCCACCCTGTCACTATCTGAAACAACCCTAAAGCAAGTACAATGTGTACCTCAGGTCGTCACAAATGTCAACTAGGAGGAGATGTGAAGTGTAAAAGGAATCAGGCTCAGTCTTAAAGCTTCAGAGGAAACTCCAAGAGAACTAAACTGGAGGACATCCAGTGAAGTCTCGAGGTTTTATATGCTATTCATAATTTTTGTACATGTTTGTATCAGATCTACTGATATGAATATATATGTGCATATAGGAATGATGGAGATTAAAGACATGAGTCATAACATGAGTCAAGTATAGCTATGAAATGGAAGAGCAGAGATGAATGACATGATGCAACTGCATGCAGTGGCAGAATGGAAGAGAAGTGCACAGCATGGAGATGATCATGGGAACAATATAACTATAAAGGGTTAAATGTGTCCATTAGAGTCAGAGTGACTCAGAGTGTGTCACAATGACTGATGGCATAGCCTACATCAAGAAGTCAAGCAATGAAATGAGTCATGTGACTTTGAAGGTGAAAATAAGTTAAAGTTAAAAGGAAAAGAGACATCATAGGGGAATAGATAGATGTGGAGAAGTGAACCATAACACTACCCCCTCTCTAAAGATTGACTTCCAGGTAATCAAAGGGAGTTTGCTTTGTCAAAAGTGATGTCAATATTCTGGTTGTTTTTTGAATAGTAATAGGAAATCTGCAGGGTCTATGGTAAGAGCATGCAGGGCGGAAGGGCAGGACATGTGAAAGTCCTGCATGGCTCCCCCTGTGTTAGTGAGATTCTCTCTTGGCTCCCAGGTACGATCTGTTTCATCATATCCTTGCCAATGTACCAAGTACTCCAATTTTTTGTTTTTATAGCATGAGTCAACAATAAAGCCCACCTCCCATTCGCTGTCATGATCTTCTGTGACCATCACTGGTCCTGGGCAGTTTATGAGTTGACCATCTAATCATTCTCAATAAGGTTTTACCTGAGAAATGTTGACAACAGGATGGATTTGTGTTAAGTTTGGGAAAACTCCAAGGGGAGAACAAACTCCAGAACTCTGGAGTTGTCTTGGTGGACAGGACTTGGCTTCACCATATGTGGTGTGCCCTTGTCAAGAGTCCTATTGTCCTGGAATTTACTGAGGGGTCGGAGTTGGACTTAAAACATACTAGATGCCAAGTCAAGCAGAGGTTACGGAGGAGAGTTGTCATATCCCAGAAATTCAGTAAGTCCAACCCTGGTCCTCCGGACCAACTCCATTTCTGTACATATGAACTCCAGCGCATTCTCACTATAGACACAACCCCTGACCTTCGGACTCTGTCCATACGACTTACGATATCAGTTATGTTCCATTTTCTGATCTCCATAAATACTAGTCCCACTGCATGTTCTCCTCCGAACCTGTGTTCCACTTAGGAACACAGCTCCAGCTTTATCTTACCTCCGACTCCTTACTTACAAACCAGCTCCACTCCATTAGTAATCTCCTAGGACTCCATAGTATATAAACCTCCGCAACTCCTGTATTTTCCTTCAGTTCAAATATCAAGTTAGTTTAACTCCTTCTCTCTGCTTGAGTCTTGAAGACTCTTCTCTGACCCTCTGCTCGACTTGATGTCTAGTACGTCTTAAGTCTATCTCCGACCCTCAGTAAATTCCGGGACAACAGGACTCCTAACAAGGGTGCACCACATATGGTGAAGCCAAGTCCCGTCCGCTAGACAACTCCAGAGTTCCGGAGTTCATTCTCCCCTTGGAGTTTACCCGAACTTAACAAGAGTCTTCAAGACTTGAGTGAAGAGAAGGAGTTAAAACTAAGTTGATATTCGAACTGAGGGGAAGTACAGGAGTTATGGAGGTTTATATACTACGGAGTCATAGGGGATTACTAATGGAGTGGAGCTGGTTTGTAAGTAAGGAGTCGGAGGTAAGGTAAAGCTGGAGCTGTGTTCCTAAGCAGGACACAGGTATGGAGGATGCTAAGAAGCAGAACTAATACTAATATGGAGGAATGGAGGTAATGGAAGATGTATGTAAGTAGGGTCGTGAGTATGGACAAGGTCCAGAGATCAGGGGTTGTATCTCGAATGAGAATGCACCGGAGTTCATAGGTAGAAGAAGTGGAGTTGGTCCAGAAGACCAGGGTTGGACTTACAGAATTTCCAGGATATGACAATTTGCATAGAATGAGGAAGGCGCAGTTTGACTGCATTTGGCACTAGGCCAATGATTTTATAGGGGCCAAGCCATCACTCAGATAGCTTGTGGGATGCTCATGTGAGTCAAAGGTTTTCACATGATAGCCAGACTTGCTGGCTGATTACATAATCAGGGGCATCAGAGTGGTGCCTGTCTGTGTTTTCTTTCATTTTCTTTTGTGTGTTTTCTAAATTTGTTTTTGCATCCTTTATGGCATCTGCTGTTATGAACCCCTTTTTCTCACCCCTTTCTTTTCTAGTCATGTGATCCATTTCACACTTTCACTATCACATGACCTTATCTTTTCTCATCACATGACTGTGCGAACTAGGCCTAGACCTATAACACATGTCAACCTCATGTATTTAATCTCCGTCAGTCTATGTAGAACGTCTAGCACTGCCTTCTATTAATCTCCGTCTATATTACACATCTCAGTTTACTAATACTCACACGATTCATCACTACATAGCCTCACATGCACAGACCAGTGTCATAATAAACACAAACAACGTAGTCAGTATAAATACCTTGAATGTATCGCTCCAAGAACTTCAGTCAAGTTCTTGTTGGGATTCCCTCTCAACTATCTTCTTCACTCTACAGTCAGTTTGCGTGATTGAGTGACCCAAGTCATTATTTGATTTGAGGTTGCCAACATAAGAACTTGACTAGTTTCACTTCCATCACTCAATCCTCTACTCTTCCTCATTATTACACGCGGCCCCTAGCATTAAAGGGAAAACAGCCAGACTCGAGGCTTAACGAGATCTACCCTTATCCTTTCACCCTTCTCGCGCACTTGCGCTACACATTTCCTTTTACCTATACCTACCCTATCTGGGTGTGAAGGCACGTAGCTATCTAGGGCGGTGCAGCACTGAGCTTGAGTGCTCTTAATTGGTTTAAACACCGGTGCAAAATCCTTCAGACTTCTTTTCACTACGTGCAAGTGTCCTCATGTGGCACACTTTTTTTACCTATGTTTACTTCATACGTTGTTGTGGTGCAAGAGTGGTACTGTGCCCACCCAACTTCGTATTATGATATTTTCTATGGCGAAGTCAAGAAGGTTTGACTTGATTCACACCTAGTGGAGTGAGCAGATCCTCCTAGGAATTTTTACATACCTTTTACGGATGATCAAAGCCAAGGACATTTCAATCCTCATCAAGAAAAGATCTCCTTCTCCCTATGAAGCCTTCATCTTTAATGAAGATCCTAACGACACCATCAACATCAAACAGGAAGAAGAATTCCCACCCCACTTCTTCGATTTCTTACATGCAGGTTTTACCCAAGCCGAAGAAGAATTCCACCCATACGAAGCAGAGGCCTGGTTTGTCTTATGACAACTAGAATAAGAAATCTCCCAACCTGTCGTTCAAAGAACCAGCAGGACACTACGAGACAGATGAGGACTACAAAAGCCCAACACACTCCCCACCGTCCTCACCAACCCCATGCCAACAAACAATGTCCACAGATGCCGCCTGCATCGCTGCACTCGATGCACAGCTCCTGGCCCTTACGAACCAGCTGCAGCAGCTCGCCAACACTGGTGTACAAAACACCAACACTGAAGTAAAAATCTCAAAGAAGGTTGAAGTAGTTCCTGACCCAAAATTATACGATGGAAGCTACGACAAGTTCAACAAATGGATGATTCGTCTCCGCATCTACATTGATGCAAACCTAGAAACGTTTGACACTGACAAGAAGAAAGCAATTGCCATGCTTTCTAGAATCAGGTCCAAGGAAGGGAAAGACAAAAACGGAGCTGGCATGTGGGCCCAAAACCAGCTCTCAAAATACATGAAAGGATCCCTCCACATGTGGCCCAATGATGACGAACTCATAACGTTGTTAAAAGACTATTTCAAACCTGGCATGGATGCTGACAATGCAATGGACCAGCTCACACAAATGAAGCAAGGTCCCAAGGAACGCACTGAGTCCTTCCTAACTTGGTGGGTCGCTCAATACGAAAGGTCTCAATGCAGAGACAACATGGAAGTCTATCTCCTAGAAAAGAACATCCACGACAAAATCATAAAACACATCTTTGTAAACAGCCAAAGGAAGAAGTATGTAACACCATACTTAATTGAAACCAAGAAGACTGGGAATCTTCTTGAATCATTTGCTCTTAGGAGCAACCAAGGACGAGTCTGGCAGAACCAGACACAAGGAAGCTCCTCAGGAGCATGTACATACAGTGGCCATGGAGACCCCATGGACATAGATGCCATTCGCACCAGCAAAGGCAAGTGCTTCAACTGCCAAGGACCACATCTGGTTAAGAATTGTCCCAAACCCAGAAAGGAATGTGGGGAATGCAAGTTCCTTGGGGGAGGGCATAGCTGAAGGTGTAGCAAGTATCACAATGTACGCGCGAATAAAAGTGATCCATCTAGCACAAATGAGGATGCTGGAAAGGGAGCTGGGACTGATGCAGGAATGAAACAGATCACAGCCATGGACTTTGAGGCCACAAAGGCCTATTTTGCAGACTTCTTAGCTAACAAGTCAGGAAAAGAGTGAAGTTGCTGAATGAACTGGGTGTTCAGTCGACTATGGACAAAAAGAAAATAGGTAATCCTACAAAAAATAGTTTTTCGTTTCTTCCTCTGTCGAATATGGAGAAGAAGAACATGAGTTCTTCGACTCCCAAAATAGGACATTATTTAACAATACAAACAACAAACTTTCTACTTCTCAAACCCAGACCGGGTCTCACGAAAGTGAGCTTGCTGCAGGAGAATGCAGGCTTAATTCAGTCAAGAAAAATACAAAAAAAATTATGAACAACGATACTTATGAAACCCTGGAATGGATCTGCCTCAGATCTGTAAAAACAAAACGAGAAATCAACCTCAAAATCAAGGTAGCCTCAGCTACAACAAAGTACAAAATGCATGAAACACACATGCTCCTAGACAGTGGAGCTAACGGCATTTTGTAGATGTTAAATGGGCCAAGGACAATAAACTTTCGCTTACAAAGCTCACACGACCCATACCCATATTCAACGTGGATGGAACCAAGAACTCCACAGGAGACATCTCCCACACCACGGAAATAATCATAGACTACCAAGGACACTGTGAGAAGCTAGTAGCAGAAGTAACCAATTTGGGAAAGAACCCAATAATTCTAGGATATACATGGCTGTCCAAACACAACCCAGAGATCAACTGGCAAACAGGATCAGTACGACTCACACAATGTCCGTGGACATGCTACCTCCTATCCGACAGACCCATATTCGTCAGAACCCTAGAAGAAAGGGAAATGAACGACATGCCATACATTTACTGCCGTCTAAAGAAAGTAATGACTGAGCAGCAGCAGAGCACGCCAGTTACTGAGAAGACTGTGGAGCAGATGGTTCCTAAGGAATTTCACAAATTCTTAGACATATTCTCTAAGAAACATTCCGAAAGGATGCCTGAGAGAAAACCTTGAGACCATGCAATTGATATGAAGCCAGGATTTAAGCCTAAAAAGGGAAAACTCTATTCCATGTCTGTCGAGGAACAAAAGGAAGTTTCTGACTTTGTAGATGAACAATTATGCAAAGGCTACATCTGACCATCTAAATCACCACAAACGTCACCAGTCTTCTTTATTCCAAAGAAAGACAGAAAGAAATGCATGGTACAAGATTACCGTTACCTAAACGAATGGACGGTAAAGAACAACTATCCACTGCTGCTGATCTCCCAATTGGTCAACCGATTGCGGGGTGTGAAGTTGTTCACAAAAATGGATCTCAGATGGGGATATAATAATGTACACATCAAAGAAGGCAATGAATGGAAAGGTGCCTTTGTTTGTCACAGGGGAAGTTATGAACCATTGGTTATGTACTTCGGTCAAACCAGTTCCCCAGCCACATTCCAGGCCATGATGAATGACATCTTGCACGATATGCAAGCAGTCGTCATTATATATATAGACAACATCCTCATGTTCACTAAAAATGATAACCAAGAGGAACACGATGCAATCATCCTAGAAGTCCTCAAACGTCTCCAAGAAAACAACTTATTTATAAAACTGGAAAAATGCATGTTTCAAACCAAGAAAATTGATTTCCTAGGCATGATTGTCTCAGAGGAAGGAATCGAAATGGAACCCAGCAAGGTAGAAGCCATCCAAAAATGGCCAGTTCCCATGAACATAAAAGGAGTATGGAGTTTCCTCAGACTTGCCAATTTCTACAGGCGATTTATTAAAGACTTCTCTATCATGGCTAGACCACTAAATGACCTCACAAAAAAGGATCTCATGTGGAGATGGACAGAAAAAGAACAAAACACATTTGACATGCTGAAAGAAGCATTTATCATGGCTCCTGTCCTCACTTACCCAGATAACGATTGTAATTTCCAGTTAGAATGCGACGCCTTGGACTTTGCAACAGGAGCAGTATTATCTATAGAAAAAGAAGGAAAATGGCATCCAGTAGCATTCTCATCACACTCCATGACAGCAGAACAAAGGAACTATCTGATTGCCGATAAAGAAATGCTAGCTATTATTCACGCACTCGAACAAAGTTGTCATCACCTAGAAGGTGCTGAGAAATCATTTGAGATCTGGACTGATCACACAAACCTCCAGTATTTCATGAAATCTCAAGATCTCAACTGCAGACAAGCAAGATGGGTGCAATATTTATCACATTTCAACTATGAACTTATTAAGAAACCCAGAAC
>JBBPQN010000210.1:0-21389 GCA_038092575.1 Boletus subluridellus | reverse complement strand
AATACTGATCGGTGCCTGCGAACAGCGCCACCCATTCCGTTTGAAAGTGACTCATGCTCAAATAATGACAAATATCAGAGGGTGTCCCTCTCCCTGCCAGAGGGCATCTCTCTGACCACCAGAGGATATTCCTTTAACTACAAGAGGACATTCCTCTCACTGCCAGAGGGTGTCCCTCTGATCACCAGAGGACATTCCTTTGACCACCAAAGGGCATCCCTCTCACTGCCAGAGGGCATCCCTCTCACTACCTAAGGGCATTCCTCTCACTGCCTGAGGGCATCCCTCTTACTGCCTGAGGGCATCCCTCTTACTGCCAGAGGGCATCCCTCTGACCACCTAAGGGCATCCCTCTGACAACCTGAGGACATCCCTCTCATTGCCAAAGGGCATCCTTCTTACAAAGTTTATTGAAAGAGTGTAGGAAAAGTATGTAGGAAAAAGTATAGGAAGACTGTACCAAAAAGTGTACCAAAAAGTGCAGTAAAAGTGTACCAAAGTGTACAAAAAAGTGTACCAAAGTGTAGGAAAAAGTGTATGAAAAGTATACAAAAAAGTGTACCAACAGTGTACCAAAGTGTAGTCAAGTGTAGTCAAGTGTAGCAAAAAAGTGTAGTAAAAAGTGTAGTAAAGTGTAGCAGAAAAGCGTAGCAAAAGAATCCTAGAAAGTGTAGTATAGATTAGATTAGATTAATCTGATAATCAGTGATATAACACATGGTAACTGCATCAGATCTGGTTATATAAGTCTAGATTGACATAAGTGACATAATTTCCCAGATACAGATCATGATGACATCAGTAACATGCTTTCCACTTATGTAAGCATTGCAAAAGCGCCACTACTCCTACCAAATGACCATATTTGGTCATGTCTGAAATAGTAACTATGAGAAATATGTTGTTTGCTTCACCACACTTCCTCCCTTGACTGTGGACATATTTGGCATATCTAGAAGGCATATTTACACCGATAAGAGTATATCTGACCACTATATTGTGCCTTTATGTGTCATACAACAGCATAAATAAATAATAAGGCACTTTCTGCACTGCAATTTATTATAGGTTGGAAAATAGATATATGCATAATGTAATGTTGTGAACCCCTTGCACATATGTACATCCATCTCCCATTAATTTTACAGGATCCTCTGACCATTGTGGAAGCTTGTATAAGTCGATAAAACACACAGGAGGCGTGGGAAAGTATGCGAAGGTATTTTTGGTACAGTCTTCCTACACTTTTTCCTATTTCCTACACTTTGCCACACTTTTCCTATGTGGTACTCAAAGGGATGCCCTTGGGTAGTCAGAGGGATGCCCTTAGGTTGTCAGAGGGATGCCCTTTGATAGTAAGAAGGATGCCCTTTAGCAATGAGAGGGATGTCCTCAGGTTGTCAGAGGGATGCCCTTAGGTGGTCAGAGGGATGCCCTTAGGCAGTCAGAGGGATGCCCTTTGGTAGTAAGTGTTATGATCTTGTCTCTTCCTTCTTCCTTTCACTCAATCCTAACCTGATCACTTATGTAATTCCCTGATCTGATCTTCCATTCTACCCAATAGATCTTCCACTTACTCTTTCTCTTTCATTCCCCATGCTGTTAACATGTGCTGCCACATACTTCCATTCCCTTTAATCTCTGTCGCTACTCTTCTTTTATTTCTCCATATTTAGTAGTAGCTCTCTCATGGATCCCACGACCACTATGGTCCGTGTGTGTACTTAGCCACTATAAATACTAGTGACAAGAGATGGAACTCCCCAGTTCTAATCTTTTCGTCTTTGACCTCTTAAGTCAAGCAATAAAATGCTCCTAGTCAGTTATCCTACCCTCGCCTGGTTGTTTGATAAACAGCCATGTTCTGGAAGATAGGTCAACCATCAAGTCACCATACTCAATACAATCTGTTCAGGAGACTAGTCCCCTCGTCCTTAGTGAAGGACTCATAACTGCTGAGAGCTCCCTTCTTCCCTCCTTCCTATTGCTTACCTCTCCCCTTCCTCTATCCTTCCTCTCTTGTTGTCTAGGCAGTGTTGCCTCTCCAAGACTATGGCATCTGCCTTTATCGGATCATAATAGTAAGAAGGATGCCCTTTGGCAATGAGAGGGATGTCCTCAGGTTGTCAGAGGGATGTCCTTAGGTGGTCAGAGGGATGCCCTCAGGCAGTAAGAGGGATGCCCTTAGGCAGTGAGAGAAATGCCCTCAGATAGTAAAAGGGATGCCCTCTGGTAGTGAGAGAAATGCCCTCTGGTGGTCAAAGGAATGTCCTCTGGTGATCAGTGTTGCAAGTGGTCTTGAGCAAACACTGGCAGGACTTGATGAAGCTAACACCAAAGCTTAAAAGTAGTATAGAAGAGAGGAGATGAAGAGTAGAGGTTTAATGTCTTCTTTAATGCACTCGCAAGGACATAGGTCGCAAGGCACAAATGGATTAGACTGGGGAGTCCAGTCGTCTACAGCTAGTTTATATATGTTACAGGAGTGTGCACGGACCATAGGGTCCATGGAAGTGATTACTATGTATGGGTATATGAAAGAAGAGTTCATGAGAGAAGAAGAATGATGATGAGAAGAAAAGAGTAGAAATTAATAAGGCATGTGTGCATTGTGTTTGTCTAGACCATGGATCACATGTAGTTTCCCATGATCACGTGCACATCATGTGACTTCGAAGTCTGAATGATGTAAAGTAAGTGTGCAACTGTGCTAAGTTAAAAGGTTTGAAAATATTGCATATCATAACAATCAGAGGGACACCCTCTGGCAGTGAGAGGAATATTCTCTGGTGGTCAGAGAGATGCCCTCTGGCAGGGAGAGGGACACCCTCTGATATTTGTCATTATTTGAGCATGAGTCACTTATCTCCCCCTATCACAAAGTACCACTCCCAATGTATCTTGACCATCCTATTTGCTGTCAACATCCCTAGTATATATCATTCGCACTTTCACATACCCTATCTGGTATTAAGGACAATACAGCATAAATTGTATTGCCATTGTCACCTAACCTAACTATCTCCTTACCCTCTCACTTCCTCCAGTACAAAAATGGAAAAAAAAAAAAAAGTCAGAGGGCAGCCCTCTGGTAGGACCCCAGACACCCCTCCATATCAAAACATGCTCAAAACCACCAAAATAACATATTTCTATGGGGGCATCCCTCTCACTCAGGGCTATTTTCAGGAATGCCATAATATGACCTAAAAATAGCTTTCCAGACTATGTGAAAAAATGACCCACTGCCTTGGGAACACCCATAGTAAAAGAAGCCTTTAGCTTCATCTTTTGGTAGTAAAAAATGAAGCTAAGGGCTTCAGTTGGGGGGTAACCTGAAGTGTTATTTTGATATAAATTAGTGGTTCCCAGGCTGGTAATTGTTTTAACCATGGAAATAAATATGGCTTCTTTGCTGAATCTGTCCACTACCACAAGAATGCTGTCATAGCCATTGGAAGTGGGTAATTCCATAATGAAATCAGCGGAGAGGTCCTGCCAGGCACCCTCAGGAATAGAGTTAGGATGTAATTTGCCTGCTGGAGGCCTTGTGGTTGGTTTCATCCAAGCACATCTTTTACATCGGGCATGGTGGTCCATTATTTGTTTACATATGCCTTCCCAGGTATAATAACATGAGACTAACTTGTGAGTCTTCTCTGCACCACCATGGTTGGCTAACATGGAGTTGTGGTAAAGTTCAATAATATCCTGGTGGAGTTGTGTTTCCCCAGGCACATAGATTTTTCTATTTAATTTAGAGAAGCCTTCTTTGTCAATTTCAAATCCAGATAGAGAAGACTTGCATAATGTTGCTTGTGCAGTCTTAACCTGATCTAGAATTTTCTGCTCTTCTCCATGGATATAAGTTACTTCATTTGCTTGGATACATTCCACAGATATGACTGTGACTCCTTTATTGTCTTGGTCAATTCCCACAGTGTGATCTTCTCATCTAGAGAGAGCGTCTGCTTTTCCCATGGAAGTACCTGGTTTCTTAATAAGTTCATAATTGAATCTAGATAAATATTGTGCACATCTTGCTTGTCTTCTGTTGAGATCTTGAGATTTTGTGAAATACTGGAGATTTGCATGATCTATCCAGGTTTCGAATGATTTCTCAGCACCTTCTAGGTGGTGGCACCATTGTTCAAGTGTGTGGATAATAGCAAGCATTTTTTTATCAGCTATCAGGTGATTCCTTTGTTCAGGCATCATGGAGTGTGATGATGCCCTGCATGAAACTGGTTTCATGCATAGTCAGAAAAGCTACCACCCAAGAATGGATATTTCTACCACTTGAAGTGGTTAGAATCCTTAGATACTATAGGGCCAGATACCCCTTAGTATGACCTACCTTCCTCTATTTTTATTGGAATATTTTACCAAAAGAATATGGAGATATAAATAGTTTTATTCAACCACAACTCTATTACTACCACTATTAGTACATAACTACATAAAACTGTATACTACATGTACAGCTCAGTGTCAGTGAGAGAAATTACCCCTGAACCATGCCCTGCACAGCACTGCACAGCATGTGACTCAGTATGACTCATTCTAACTCAGCCATGGTTGCTAGGTGACAGCCTGATTACAGAGCACATGATTTTGGCTTGGTAATCTTTGGCTTGGCATTTGTCAGAAATCTCTTGACATTTGGAAGCATATTTGTAAGCAGCCAAGACTCCTGATTGGCTAGCACAGCCACCTGTATTTACATATAAAAGGAGAGCTTTCCAGGCCATTCAGAGATAGATTATTCTGCCAGCTGCAGATATCTCACCCAACTCAGACAAGTCTAAAGGACTGTAAGTCTGAGGGGACAAGAGAGTGTCTTTATCCTCTCATTTGTCTCATAAAACATATCTCCGAGTTTCCTCCACAGACACAGAACCTAGTGCAGGAACATCTCCATATTTTATTTCTGATAGTTACATTGTTAGGAGTAAAGCTTTGTACCTATAAAGGACAAGTGAAATAGGACACTTTTAGGGAGAAAACCCATATAAGGGCAACTAAAAGGAACAGATCCCCAACAATCTAATCTACCAGTACTCTGCTATCTCAACTGACTATCCACCTAAGAGGATAAGTGATAGTACAGTTTGATTTGCCTGATTTAACTTCTCCTTAGTTGCACAATAAGATTGTGTTACAAAAACCTATCTAAGTGAACTAAGTGAACTACTACTGAATTCCAGCTCATTCTGGAACATCTCTACATCTTTACAATTCAACATATCTTTGGATTAGTGCCACAAAGCCACTGACTTTCTTTTTAGGACATGCTTTCAATCAAGCCCTAATTCAACCCCTGAAGCTAGCAACCTTACAAGTGTTGACTAGTATATTTCTTAGTGTAAACCACTAACCACACCATCTTAATTCCAGACACTACTAAAGTGTTTCTTTAAGACCCAATCTATAAACAATAGTTGAGGATTGGTGAACAACCCACATAATTGACTACACTAAGTTTTTCACCAACTCATTACTAGTAGATCTAGATAGTGCTTTGTCTAGGAGATTGTAATTTGTAATCCCTAGCTTATAGTGTTTCATCTGTGGAAGGCAAATCAGTAGTTTGGAAAACAAGCATTTTAGTTTCATTGCATTTGCCTATAAAGAAGACACTGGATTCACACATGGCTATGAAAGTCTATGCCCTTATGAAGCAGAAGCTTACTTTGAACTTAGGAGGTTAGAAGAAGAACTAGCCCAACCTGTCATACCAAGACCCCCATATGCATTATGAAACCAACAAGGACTATGAAGACCTGCACATCTCCCCACCATCCTCACCAGCTCCATGACAAACAATGTCCACCAATGCCCGCATTGCTGCCCTTGAGGCACAATTAGCAGCCCTTATGCAACAGCTGCAACAACTCACTGCAAGCAGTGTACAAATGACCAACACTGAGGTCAATGTTTTCAAAATGGTCAAAGTAGTTCCCAACTCAAAATTATATGATGGGAGCTATGACAAGTTTTACAAATGGATAATTCATCTAAAAATATACATAGATACCAACCTCAAAACCTTTGACATGGATAAAAAGAAGGCAATCACTACCCTCTCCTGCATAGGGTCTAAAGAGGGAAAAGACAAAAACAGAGCTGGCATGTGGGCTCAAAACCAACTCTTAAAATATATGAGAGGATCACTGCACATGTGGCCAGATGATGATGAGCTCCTCACACTCCTCAAAGATAGATTCAAACCTGGCATGGATGCTGACAACACTGTAGGAGCTTCCGCCTCCCTACAGTCGTAACCTCCCTTTTCCCCTCTGTCTAGGTACCCAGCTAGTGTCATCCGTCATGTCCATGTCCATCTGTTCCAGTCCAAGGTGAGCCGAAACATTCCTAAAGCATTCCTGTTCATTCTGTCTTGTTTGTCTCACCATACTGGCACCAGACTCTAACTGGATCCTACTTACTTGATTCCTTTGTCCCTTAGATGCTGTCTTGAATCCCTTTGTTCTTATTTGTCCTTCCTTTCCATAAATTCATTGTCATGTGCCTCCATTTACTTTTTCAAACTTCTTTTTGAGTTAGCCTCTGCTGTTGGCAACCTCAAATCAAATAATGACTTGGGCCACTCAAGCACTTAAACTAACTGATAGAGTGAAGAGAGAGTTAGGAGGGAATCCCAACAAGAACTTGACTAAAGTTCTTGGGGTGTTGGATTCGAAGTATATATATGTTTTACATGTTTGTACTTATTATGATGCTGGTCCATGCATGTGAGGCTATGTAATGATGAATTGTGTGAGTATTAGTAAACTATGATGAGTAAGGTAGATGGAGATTAATAGGAGGCAGTGCTAGATGTTCTAGACTGTTGGAGATTAAATACATGAGGTTGACATGTGTTACAGGTCTAGACCTGGTTCTCACGGTCACATGATGAAAAGAAGATAAGGTCATGTGATGTGAAGATGTGAAAGGGTCACGTGACTAGAAAAAGAAAGGGGTGAGAAGAGGGGTTCGTAACACTACCCCCCCTCTATGGTTCACATTCCAGGTGAGACCAGATTGGTGGAGGTTCCATGTAGTTTTCATATGGATTATGTAAATAGTGAGATAAACACTGTTTGCATCATTTGTAGTCATTGTGGTGCTTGTGGATTCTTTTCATAGAAGTCACTTATTGCCTCTTTGGCATGGGAAAGATTGCCTTCTATTTCCCATGTTCAGTCTTCTTCCTGGTATCCTTTCCAGTCTACTAAGAACTCTAACTTTTGGCCCTTTAGCTGAGATGCCATAATATAATCAACTTCAAATTCTTCGTCTCCTTCATCCATAACCATTATTGGTCCAGGTTTATAGAGCTTCTGATTAGAAAGTCTTTCCTTGTATGGTTTAACCCATGATACATTTACCACTGGGTGGATTTTCATATAGTATGGGAGTTTTAGCCTTACGGTGTTTTATCCTACCATTTCGAGAACTTTGTAAGGGCCTAGCCATTGTTCTGTTAATTTATGTGATTGGCAGGTTTCCTTTAGGTTCAGATGTTTGGTAGATAACCACACTTGTGAGTCTTTTTCATAAACAGGCGCTTCTGATCTGTGTTTGTTGGCTTGTGCCTTCATTGCATCCTGTGCCTTGGAGAGAGAAGTTTTCACATTGGCTAAAGTTTGTGTGAAATCCTTGGCAAATGCCGTGGCAGCAGGTGCTTTCATGTTTTCTTTAGGTTCAATTCCCATTTGTGGTGAATATGAATGTGTGACTTGAAAAGGGGATTTGCCCAGTGCAGAGTGGGCCTTGTTATTGTATTGGAATTGTGCAAGGGCAAGCCATTCTGACCATTCCTTTTGCTTTTCCACAGTGTAGAGATGTAAATATTATTGAAGGTCTTGGTTAACATGCTCAGTTTGTCCATCCGTTTGTGGGTGGAATGCCATTGACATGCATAAGTTGATCTGGAGCATTTTGCCAAGATCCTTCATTACTTGTGCTGAAAATTGTGGGCCGCAATCGGAGATTATAGATTGTGGGAGGCCATGCGTTTTCCATATGTTGTCTTGATATAGTTTAGCAGTTCCCAGGCTTGTGATGGTTTAACCATGGGAATCAATACTGCTTCTTTACTGAATCGATCCACAACCACAAGAATGCTGTCATAGCTGTTGGAAGTGGGTAAGCCCATTATGAAATCTGCTGAAATGTCCTGCCAGGGACCTTCAGGAATAGGATTAGGATGTAATTTGCCTGCTGGAGGCTGTGTGGTTGGTTTCATCCTGGTGCATCTTTCACATTGGGAACAATAGTCCATCATGTGTTTACGTATGCCTTCCCATGTATAGTAACGTGAGACTAACTCATGAGTTTTCTCTGCACCACCATGTCTGGCTATTGTGGAGTCATGATAAAGTTCAATAATATCCTGACAGAGACTGTTTTCTTCCCCAGGCACATAGATTTTTCCATTTAATTTAGCAAAACCTTCTTCATCTATTTTGAATCCTGAAAGGGATGACTCGTGTAGTGTGGATTGTGTGGTCTTAACCCAATCCAAGATTTTTTGTTCTTCGCTGTGTATATAAGTTACTTCATTTGCCTGTATGCGTTCTGCAGGTATGACTGTGACTCCTTTATTGTCTTGGTCTATTCCCATAGTGTGATCTTCTCTTCTAGAGAGGGCGTCAGCTTTTCCCATAGATGTTCCTGGTTTTTTAATAAGTTCGTAATTGAATCATGATAAATATTGTGCCCATCTCGCTTGTCTGCAGTTGAGATCTTGAGATTTCATGAAATATTGGAGATTTGTGTGGTCAGTCCAGATTTTGAATGATTTCTCAGCACCTTCTAGGTGATGACACCATTGTTCGAGTGCATGAATAATAGCAAGCATTTCTTTGTCAGCTATTGGGTAGTTCCTTTGTTCTGCTGTCATGGAGTGTGACGAGAATGCTATTGGATGCCATTTCCCTTCCTTTTCTATAGATAGTACAGCTCCTGTTGCAAAGTCCAAGGCATCACATTCTAGTCAGAAATTACAATTGTTATCTGGATAGGCGAGGACGGGAGCTGTAATAAAAGCTTCTTTCAGCATGTCAAACACGTGTTGTTCCTTTTCTGTCCATCTTCACATGAGATCCTTTTTTGTAAGATCATTTAGTGGTCTAGCCACAATAGAAAAGTCTTTAATAAATTGCCTATAGAAATTGGCAAGTCCAAGGAAGCTCTGTACTCCTTTTACATTTGTGGGAACTGGCCATTTTTGGATGGCTTCTACTTTGCTGGGTTCCATTTCGATTCCTTCTTCTGAGACAATCATGCCTAGAAAATTGATTTTCTTGGTATGAAATGTGCATTTTTCTGGTTTTACAAATAAATTGTTTTCTTGGAGATGTTTGAGGACTTCTAAAACGATTGCATCATGTTCCTCTTGGTTCTCATTTTTAGTAAACACAAGGATGTCGTCTATGTATATGATGACGACTGCTTGCATATTGTGGAAAATGTTGTTCATCATGGCCTGAAATGTGGCCGGGGAATTGGTTTGACCGAAGTACATGACTAAGGGTTCATAGCTTCCCCTATGACAAACAAAGGCACCTTTCCATTCATTGCCTTCTTTGATGTGTACATTGTTGTATCCCCATCGGAGATCCATCTTTGTGAACAATTTTGCACCCTGCAATTGGTTGACCAATTGGGAGATCAGTGGCAGTGGGTAGTTGTTCTTCACTGTCCATTTATTTAGGTATTGGTAATCTTGTACCATACATTTCTTTCTGTCTTTCTTTGGAATGAAGAAGACTGGTGATGTTTGTGGAGATTTGGAAGGTTGGATGTAGCCTTTTTGTAATTGTTTGTCTACAAAATCAGAAACTTCTTTTTGTTCCTCAGCAGACATAGGGTAAAGTTTTCCCTTTTTTGGCTTAAATCCTGGTTTCATATCTATTGTGTGGTCCCAAGGTTTTCTCTCAGGCATTCTTTCAGAATGCTTCTTTGAAAATACATCTAGGAATTGGTGGAATTCCTTGGGAACCATCTGCTCCACAGTCTTCTCAGTAACTGGTGTGCTCTGCTGCTGCTCAGTCATTACTTTCTTTAGTTGATGGTAAATGTATGGCATGTCATGCATTTCCCTTTCTTCTAGGGTCCTGACAAATATGGGTATATCAAATAAGAGGTAGCATGTCCGAGGGCAACATGTGAGTCATACTGAGCCTGTTTGCCAATCAATCTCTGGGTTGTGTTTGGACAGCCACATGTATCCTAAAATTACTGGGTTCTTTCCCAGGTCAGTAACTTTGGCTACTAATTTCTTATGATGTCCTTGGTAATCAATGATAATTTCCACGGTGTGAGAGATGTCTCCTGCAGAATTCTTGGTTCCATCCACATTGAATATGGGTATGGGTTGTGTGAGTTTTGTAAGTGAAAGTTTATTGTCCTTGGCCCATTTGGCATCTACAAAAATGCTGTTTGCTCTGCTGTCTAGGAGTGTGTGTGTTTTGTGCATTTTGTACTTGGTTGTAGCTAAAGCTACCTTGATTTTGAGGTTGATTTCTCATTTTGTTTTTACAGATCTGAGACAGATCTGTTCTGGGGTTTCATAGATATTGTTGTTTGTAATTTTTTTTGCATTTGTCTTGACTGAATTAAGCCTGCATTCCCCTGCAGCAAGCTCACTTTTGTGAAACCCAGTCTGGATTTGAGAAGTAGAAAGTTCATCATTTGTATCATTAAATAATGTCCTATTTTGGGAGTTGAAGAACTCGTGTTCTTCTTCTCCATATTCAATGTATGAGGAAAGTACAGAAAAACTATTTTTTGTATTATTTTCTATTTTCTTTTTGTCTGTAGTCAACTGAACACCTGGTTTATTCAGCAACTTTACTCTTTTCCCAACTTGTTAGCCAAGAAATCTGCAAAATAGGCCTTTGCGGCCTCAAAGTCCATAGCTGTGACCTGTTTCATTCTCGCATTGGTCCCAGTTCCCTTTCCAGCATCCTCATTTGTGCCAGATGAATCACTTGTATTCATGTGTACATTGCAATACTTGCTGCATCTTCTGCTATGCCCTCCCTGAAGGAACTTGCATTTGCCACATTCCTTTCTAGGTTTGGGGCAATCCTTAACAAGATGGGGGCCTTGGCAGTTGAAGCACTTGCCTTTGCTGGTGCAAATGGCATCTATGTGCATGGGGTCACCATGGCCACCATATGTACACGCTCCTGAGGAGCTTTCTTGTGTCTGGTTCTGCCAGACTTGTTCTTGGTTGCTCCTAAGAGTGAAGGATTCAAGAAGATTCCCAGTCTTCTTGATCTCGATTAAGTATGGTGTAATGTACTTCTTCCTTTGGCCATTGATGAAAATGTGTTTTATGATCTTGTCATGGATATTCTTTTCTAGGAGATATACTCCCATGTTGTCTCTGCATTGAGACCTTTCGTACTGTGTGACCCACTGAGTTAGGAAAGACTCAGTGCATTCCTTGGGACCTTGTTTCATGTGTGTGAGTAGGTCCATGGTGTTGTCAGCATCCATGCTGGGCTTGAAATGGTCTTTGAGGAGTGTTTTAAGTTCCTCGTCATCTGGCCACATGTGAAGTGACCCACACATGTACTTGGCAAGTTGATTTTGCACCCATACACCAGTGCTGTTTTTGTCTTTGCCCTCTTTGGAGCCAATCCTTGACAAGGTGGCAATTGCCTTTTTCTTGTCCATATCAAACATTTTGAGGTTCGTGTTGATAAAAATGTTTAGATGAATGAACCATTCATCGAACTTGTCATAGCTTCCATCATATAACTTTGGGTTGGGAACTACTTCAACCTTCTTGGAGACCTTCACTTCAGTGTTGGTCAAGTGTATGCCTGATGTGGCAAGTTGTTGCAGCTGCTGTGTAAGGGTGGCAAGCTGTGCTTCAAGCATGGCAATTTGTATGGCTTCTGCGGACATTGTTTATTGGCATGGGGTTGGTGAAGATGGTGGGGAGATGTGAGGGGTGTTGTAATCCTCGTTGGTCTTGTAATGTCCTTGTGGTTCTCAGTACAATAGGTTGGGCAAGTTCTGTTTCTAGTTGTTGGAGTATGAACCAAGCTTCCACTTTGTAGGGATAAAAATCTTCTTCTGCTCAGGTGAATCTGGCTCATAAGAAGTCAAAGAAATGAGGTGGGAATTCTTCTTCTTGTTTTATTTCAATGGTGTCGTTTGGGTCTTCATTAAAGATAAAAGCTTCGTAGGGAGAAGGGGATCTTTTCTTGAAGAGGATCGAGATGTCCTTGGCTCTGATCATCCATAAAAATGTAATGTAAAAATTCCTAGGAGGATCTTCTCACTCCACTAGGTGCGAATCAAGTCAATGACCTTCTTGACTTCACCATAGAAAGGTATTGTAATACAAAGTTGGGTGGGCACAGTACTGCTCTTACACCACAACAACATATGTAGTAAAATGTAAAAAAAAAGTGTGCCACACAAGGACACTCGCATGTAGCGAAAAGAAGTCTGAAGGATTTTGAACTGGTGTTTAAACCAATTAAGAGCGCTCAAGCTCAGTCCTGCACTGCCCTAGATAGCTAAGTGCCTTCACACCTGTATAGGATAGGTATATGTAGAAAGGAAACAGGTAGTGCAAGTGTGCGAGAAAATGAAGAGGTGATAGAAGATCTCATTAAGCCTCAAGTCCAGCTGTTCTCCCTTTAATGCTAGGGGCTGTGTGTAACGATGATGAGAGTAAGTGGATTGAGTGATGGAAGTGATTCTAGTCAAGTTCTTATGTTGGCAACCTCAAATCAAATAATGACTTGGGCCACTCAAGCACTTAAACTGACTGATAAATGAAGAGATCATAATTAAGATGAGATCTTGATGAGATCTGCTATAGGGGTAACAGTAATTAAAATAAGAAGAGAAGGAGGAGACAAGGTTCGAGAATAAAGTTCGAGGACCACAGCATTCAACTTTAATAATAGGAAAGAAGAGAAGAGGAATGGAGATTAAATAGAAGGATGATAAAGATGGAAATTAAGAAGGTGTGTATGCACATGTTTGTCTAGATCACTGGTCACATGTAGTTTCCCAGGATCATGTGCATGGGATCATGTGACTTTGAAAGTAAAGGTTCTAAGGTAGGCACAAGCAATGTGCTAAGTTAAAGGTAATGGAAAGGGTTTGTAATAATAAGTGTATTGAAGAGTATATGAAGTGTCTGTAGTGAAAAGTGTGAAAAGTGTTTGTAAAAGATTGTGTTGTAACAATGTGTTGAACATTTCTCTGAAGTTTTGCAGTGCTTCAACTGCAGTGTAATCATCATGGTGTGCTGGGGCTCTGTCAAAAAGGTCCTCCATGATGTTGAAGTCTCTGAGCATTATGTTAACACTTTCTACTTGTAGGTCATTTAGTTTTTGTTGTAGTTCCGTCCAGAAGGGGGGTGTTCCTGTGGGGCATTTGGGGCATATATGTTTAGTATGTTTAGGGAGGAGTTGTCTGACCATTTGATGGAGAGGAGCATTGCTCATCCTGGTAATATTTTGATGGCTTGTGTTTGATCTGGGTGGAGTAGTTGTTTGTTCATGACAAAAGCAATCCCTGTGGACATGCTCAGGTTGTTTGGGTTCATGGAGGAGTGGATTGTGATGTGTTTGCCAAAAAGTTGGTTGATGTCTGTTAGATGGTGGTGGTTTAAGTGTGTTTTTTGGAGGCAGAGGATATTTATTTGTTTCTGCCATATTAGTCTGCATTATGATATACTAATATTTTCAAACTTTTTAACTTAGTGCTACAACATGCATACTTTACATCTTTCAGACTTCAAAGTCACATGATGTGCATATGATCATGGGAAACTACATGTGACCTATGGTCTAGACCATACATTGCACACATACCTTATTAATTTCTGTTCCTCTCTTCTCACCATCAAACTATTAACCACCTGATAATGCAAGATCAGATAACAATGGCCCTGCACTCCTCAAAAAATGGCACAGCCACCAGCCTAGACAGCCTCCCATATGAACTATGGAAGCTACTATATGACCAACACAATCAGCTCACCAAACAGAACAAACCATCATTCAACATCATCAAATACCTGACACTGGTGTATGACAACATCCAAACCCTCAGAATGCTTGAGAAGACAAATTTCTCAATAGGATGGATGTGCCCCCTGTACAAAAAAAATGGCCAAATGAAAATCAAAAACTATCACCCAATAATGCTCCTGAATACCGACTACAAAATCATGACCAAAGTGCTGGCAACACAACTAGCCACCTATGCCTGCTTGCTATTACACCAAGACCAATCAGGCTTTGTTCCTACCTAATCAATCTTTGACCCAATCAGACTGGCTGAAACCATGAGCGCATACACAGACTACACGAAAGAAAACAGAGCAATCATTGCTTTAGACCAAGAAAAAGCATACAACAAAATAGACCATAGATACATGCTAGCCACCTTAAAAGAATTCTGACTACCAGACCTGTTCATAAACACAGTTGCTACCCTATACCAACATGCAAAAATGCAGATCATTATTAATGGTGTCTGCAGTGATACATATCCTGTTACAAGAGGAGTCAGATAGGGAGACCCCCTCTCCTCTCTCCTTTTCAATCTCACCATTGAACCACTCACAGCATCTATCCGAAACACACCAGAACTAGCCAGCTATAGCATCCCTAACACAAACACAACAATAAAAGTCAACCTATATGCAGATAACACCATGGTATACCTATCAGACACTGACTGCTACTCAGACCTTGAGTGCATCCTAAAAACCTGGTACCTAGCATCTGGAGTGAAATTTAATCTAGAAAAAACAGAAATAATACCCATAGGTATCAAAATACATAGACAATGAATGATCCACTCACATCAAATACACCTAGAAGACCACCCCTGTTATAAACCCATTTTCTCATCCCTTTCTTTTCTAGTCACATGACCCTTTCATACCTTCACATCATGTGACCTTATTTTATCCTCCATCACATGACTGTGTGAACTAGGTCTAGACCCATAACACATGTCAACCTCATGTATTTAATCTCCAATAGTCTAGAACATCTAGCACTGCCTCCTATGAATCTCTGTCTACCTTACTCAGCATACTTTACTAATACTTGCACAATTTGTCATTCCATAGCCTCACGTGCACAGACCAGCATCATAATAAGTACAAACATGTAAAACATATATTGTATACCTTGAATCCAACACCCCAAGAACTTTAGTCAAGTTCTTGTTGGGATTCCCTCCTAACTCTCTCTTTGCTCTATCAGTCAGTTTAAGTGCTTGAGTGGCCCAAGTCATTATTTGATTTGAGGTTGCCAACATAAGAACTTGACTAGAATCACTTCCATCACTCAATCCACTTACTCTCATCATCGTTACATGTGGCCCCTAGCATTAAAGGGAATACAGCCAGACTCAAGGCTCAATGAGATCTTTCACTACCTTTTACCTTTCTCGCACACTTGTGCTACCCGTTTCCTTTTTACATATACCTACCCTATATGGGTGTGAAGGCACTTAGCTATCTAGGGCGGTGCAGGACTGAGCTTGAGCACTCTTAATTGGTTTAAACACTGGTTCAAAACCCTCCAGACTTCTTTTCGCTACATGCGAGTGTCCTTGTGTGGCACACTTTCTTTTACATTTACTACATATGTTGTTAAGGTGCAAGAGCAGTACTGTGCCCACCCAACCTTGTATTACAATACATTTTCGAAGGCAAAGTCAAGAAGGTCATTGACTTGATTTGCACCTAGTGGAGTGAGAAGATCCTCCTAGGAATTTTTATGTTACCTTTTTATGGATGATCAAAGCTGAGGACATCTTGATCCTCATCAAGAAAAGATCCCCTTCTCCCTATGAAGCCTTCATCTTCAACAAAGACCCCAACAATGACATCAAAATAAAACAAGAAGAGGAATTCCCACCTCACTTTTTCGACTTCCTACAAGCCGGATTCATCCGAGCAGAAGAAGACTTTCACCCTTATGAAGCAGAAGCTTGCTTTGAACTCAAGAGGCTAGAAGCCAAACTCACCCAACCTATCATACCAAAAACCACAAGGACATTATGAGACCAATAAAAATTACAACCCCCCTCATATCTCCTCACCATCCTCACCAACACCACACTAACAAACAATGTCTGCAGAAGCCACACGCATCACCACGCTTGAAGCACAGCTCACCATCCTTATGCAGTAGCTGCAACAACTCACCACATCAGGTGTACACTTGACCAACACTGAAGTGAAGGTCTCCAAGAAGGTTGAAGTAGTTCCTGACCTAAAATTATATGATGGAAGCTACAACAAGTTCAATGAATGGTTCATTCATCTAAACATCTACATCAACACCAATCTAGAAATGTTTGACACCAACAAGAAGAAGGCAATTGCCACCTTGTCAAGAATAGGCTCCAAAGAGGGCAAAGATAAAAACGGTGCCAGCATGTGGGCACAAAACCAACTTGCAAAGTACATGTGAGGATCACTCCACATGTGGCCAGATGATGAGGAGCTTAAAACACTTCTCAAAGACCATTTCAAGCCCAGCATGGATGCTGACAATGCAATGGACCAACTTACATGAATGAAGCAAGGTCCCAAGGAATGCACCAAGTCCTTCCTAACTTGGTGGGTCACACAATATGAAAGGTCTCAATGCAGAGATGCCATGGGAGTTTGTCTCCTAGAAAAAAATATCCACGACAAGATCATGAAACACATCTTTGTGAACAGCCAAAGGAAGAAGTACGTCACCCTGTACTTGATCAAAATCAAGAAGACTGGGAATCTTCTTGAATCATTTGCTCTTAGTAGCAACCAAGGATGAGTCTGGCAGAACCAGACACAAGGAAGCTCCTCAGGAGCACATACCTATGGCGGCCGTGGTGACCTCATGCACATAGATGCCGTTTGCACCAGCAAAGGCAAGTGTTTCAACTGCCAAGGCCCCCACCTTGTTAAGGACTGCCCAAAACCTAGAAGGGAATGCAGGGAATGCAAGTTCCTTGGAGGAGGGCATAGCAGAAGGTGCAGCAAGTATTGCAACATACACATGAATACGAGCAATTCATCTGGCACAAATGAGGATGCTGGAAAGGGAACTGGGACCAATGTGAGAATGAAGCAGGTTGCAGCAATGGACTTTGAGGCCACCAAGGCCTATTTCACAGATTTCTTGGCTAACAAGTCAGGAAAAGAGTAAAGTTGCTGAATAAACCGGGTGTTCAGTCAACTACAGACAAAAAGAAAATAGAAAATAATACAAAAAAATAGTTTTTCTGTACTTTCCTCTTATGTCAAATATGGAGAAGAAGAACACAAGTTCTTCAACTCCCAAAATAGGACATCATTTAATGATACAAACGACAAACTTTCTACTTCTCAAACCCAGACTGGGTCTCACAAAAGTGAGCTTGCTGCAGGGGAATGCAGGCTTAATTCAGTCAAGAAAAATACAAAAAAAATTATGAACAATGATATCTATGAAACCCCGGAATGGATCTGTCTCAGATCTGTAAAAACAAAATGAGAAATCAACCTCAAAATCAAGGTAGCCTCGGCTACAACCAAATACAAAATGCACAAAACACACACACTCCTAGATAGTGGAGCAAACAGCATTTTTGTAGACACCAAATGGGCCAAGGACAACAAACTTTCGCTTACAAAACTCACATGACCCATACAGTACCTGTATTTAATGTGGATGGAACCAAGAATTCCACAGGAGATATCTCCCACACTGTGGAAATTATCATTGATTATCAAGGACATCGTGAGAAGTTAGTAGCAGAAGTAACAGATCTGGGAAAGGACCCAGTAATTTTAGGATACACATGGCTGTTCAAACACAACCAAGAGATCAACTGGCAAACAGGATCAGTATGACTCACATGTTGCCCAAGGACATGCTACCTGTTATCCAACAGACCCATATTCATCAGAACCCTAGAAGAAAGGGAAATGAACGACATGCCATACATTTACTGTTGACTAAAGAAGGTAACAACTGAGCAGCAGCAGAGTGCACTGGTTACCAAAAAGACAGTGGAACAGATGGTTCCCAAGGAATTCCACCAATTCATAAACATATTTTCAAAAAAGCACTCTGAAAGAATGCCTGAAAGAAAACCTTGGGACTATGCAATTGACATTAAGCCAGGATTTAAATCTAAAAAGGGAAAACTTTACCCTATGTCTATCAAGGAACAAAAGGAAGTTTCCAACTTTGTAGATGAACAATTATGAAAAGGTTACATCCAACCTTCAAAATCCCACAAACATCACCAGTCTTCTTCATTCCAAAGAAAGATGGAAAGAAATGAATGGTACAAGATTACCAATACTTAAATGAATGGATGGTAAAGAACAACTACCCACTGCCACTGATCTCCCAATTGGTCAACTGATTGCAGGGTGTGAAATTGTTCACAAAAATGGATCCCAGATGGGGATACAATAACATATGCATCAAAGAAGGCAATGAATGGAAAGATGCCTTCATCTGTCATAGGGGAAGTTATGAACCATTGGTGATGTACTGGTGATTAAAACCAAGGGGAATAGTTGTTGGAGTTAGCAAATCATGTGTGGTTGTATAGCCACCATATTACATAATCATGAGTACTTAGGATTTTTGTACTGTAGCTTCTTACTTTAATGACTACTAAAGTATTCTACAGGTTATGAGCCCTGCCAGCACCTACTAGTAGCTCACTCACAAGACTTGAAGACCCAAAAATGGCCAATGACAATGACAAACATCGTCCGCTCAAACTGGATGGCAGCAACTGGCCAACATACCATGCACTTCTTGAGGAGATAGCAGCAGGATTCCATCTGATGGAATTCCTATTTGGCACAAGAAAACTGCACAATACTTCCACTGAAGAGTTTTTCAGCAATACAATTCTTGGCAGTATCCCCAACACTCTCATTGATGAGATCATTCAACTATGACTTCAGACAGCCCCAGAATATTTTTCCTACCTATGGAATTTGTATGACAAGCCTAATGAAGTCAAGCACACAGCCATGCACACATCAAAACGGTTCAATGGCACCTGTTGGAGGTGTGGCAAGCCAGGACACAAGGCACAGGAGTGCCAGGGAGTCGAGAACAGGTCAGGAAGCTGAGAAGTCCCCAAATGGAGCAGTGGAAGTCGCCACAGGCCTGAACGAGAGGTTAAGGAGGTCCAAGAAGTTGAAATGACGAGTCAGCAGGTCAATGAAGAGACCACTGACATTGCGACCCGAAACGTGACATGTGCCAGGCCCATGAGGCCAAAGGATGCATTGCATGATCTGCCTGAGCAGCAAGCGAGTGACAAGGCTTGCAATGCCAACGAAAAGGTCGAGGTAGCAGGCAAGGAGGGTGATGAGGCACTCAAGAGTATGAGTGGGCAAAGAGTTGGAGCAGGGAGCCTGGGCACTGAGGCCACAGGTGAGGGTGCTGCCAACACAACGAGAAGCCAAGGTGAAGGTGGTGACACTGATGTTGTCCACATAGTCACAACACCTGAGGAAAACTGTAAAACGGACCTAGCTGAAGGAAGTGCAGAGGAAAACGCACCTGAGAAACCCAGCATGCTGCTTGTGGGGGAGCAAGATGGTCAATTGACAACTGACAACACTGGAGTAGGTGGCGATGAGCTGACTCCAAAGTCAAGTTCGAAGGTTAGTGAGGATACAAGAGGTGGCAAGAGACATCAGCCAGCCATACCCACTGAACCCACCAAGCTGGCAAAACCCCCAGACAACACCAATGAGACAAAGGACAGTGTGAATGCACAATGCGTGTCACATGACCACAACTACCACCCAGATGAGTCCAGGGAGATGAAACCATCAGAGAACACTGCAGATGCAACAGATGGCAACAAGTGTCATCCAGATGCACCCACAGAGCTACCCAACCAGCCAAGAGGTGCAAGGGAGCAAGAGGATGAGCTGAGGGTCAAAATGGTCAAGTCAAAGGGGTTGAGAGAGGGCATAGAGGTGATGGGTAATGATGATGATGAAATACGTCGACCTGAGAGGCCTACAGAGCCCCCAGACAAGGTGGAGAGACCATGTACCCGCAATGGTGAGCTGCAGCTCAAACCAGTAGCCATCCAGTTCAACCAAGGTGGTGAACTGACCAGACAATGAAACAGAAGCATTATACATGAAAGCACAGATGCAGAGAGTCACTGGAAGGTCATGGCAATATGCCGAGAGGTGCAGGGCAAGTGGGAGGTCGACAAGACGCATGGAATCATGTCAATCAAGGGGGAGATGAAGTCGACAAAAGTGCAAGAGCAATCGACAATGAGAGCTGATGAATACGATCAGTGTACCCCAACAAACAGCAATGACATACCTAGAGAACCCCCAGAGCCTCCACCACCACTCACCAGCCCATATGAACAATCCGTGCAAGAGAACGAGCCATGACACTGGACCCACCAGAGCTGAGATGAATGCGTCAGGAGCACCTGGAGGTGATGAAGACACCAGGAACTGACCTAAGATAGCACAGAACGTGTCAGAACACATCTGGGAATGTTTGGAGCAAGTGGATGAAGAGATCTCACCAAGGAGGTCTCGAGACAAGACAGATGAGCTGGATGGTGAAGCAGCTGCACCAGGCAACCTCCACAGCTGCCAGGAACATCCCAAAGATGTTGGGAAGCAGCATGTTGACAAGAGGAACACACAGAGGGCCAGGGGGGCCACTGGGTGAGCAGGTCGAAACAGGATGTGTTGAGGCCAATTGGGAGCACTGAAATGATGGAGATGGCATCCATAGCGATGGGAGGGGGTGTGGTAATGATGGCACAACGAGTGGTGCATGTAGCGACTCAATACGAGTCAATACAAAGACACTGGCTGGAGATAAACAGAGTCAGCACAAACAGCGCAAGCACAGCAAGGACAATGTACCAGAGCCATCCCAACTACCTGATAACCACCACAGACGTCCTATTGAGGCTGTAAACCCACTGCATTGCCGAGGAAAGCTCAAATCACAATCTAGAAGAGTTAGTCGAGCTCAAATGAAGATTTGGACATACCAAGTTGGACAGTCACACCAAGGCCATATCAGGCAAATTGGAGCTGTCGGATGTGATGTACATGGTGTACAGAAGCCAGGGGAGAGTTTCCAAGGCATGACATGCGGGCACAATGGCATCAGAGTCAATCAAAGGTGACCATGCAAGCAGAGATAGGACAAGTGTGTAAGGGGTTGATAGATCCTATGCCTTAAAATCACACAAGTGAACAATACCGAATGGTATTCACTAGATGATGTGTAAAGACAAAAGTAGGATGCCCTACAAGTAACTAGGCGAAATTTTATATATACTAGACATGGCACATGTGATATTAGAATCACATG